>JAAGKR010007311.1:0-37463 GCA_011419295.1 Clarias macrocephalus | reverse complement strand
TGTGTCATGATCCAGTAGAAAGCAAGAAGGAAAGACCGTGGTGTCTTTGGGCAGTTTTTCGCTCGGTGTGATTTAAGCACAGATCAGCAGGCTTTCTCGCTAACATACAGCTGTATTACTCCTCGACCAGTGTGCGTGATGTAGCAGCTGGTGGGGTTTGAAGGAACTATAGTACACGCCAGACAAAGCTTTTCCACAAAGTCGCAATGCCACGGTTATAAAAATGTGTCCTCAAATACGCAAATAATTACGACCAATCTCCATATTAATGAAATGCAAATCGAATATAATTATAAATTAATCACTGATGATTTTTTTAGGCAGCAATCATGCACTAAACTCTTGAGGTGAAAAGATTATCGCTGGTTTGTTCTTTGGTTCTTCTTCTAAGCAAAGGTTAGAAGTTTTTATTGAATTCAGCTTTAGCTAGTAGACCAATAAAATAGCTAATAATGAACAGTCAACATGATTAAATTCATTAAATTGTATACATCGATTTTAATGGAAAAAAAAATCCATGAGTGAGGTTTCAATTCATACTTTTGGAGCCTTTTAGGTAAACTTTCAAATAAAAATTCACTAAAATTGTTGACTTATCATGTTTGGTGGTAATATCACACCTTCTACGTGTTGCTGCTGCCACCTATTGGACTGGAGCGTAAAGTAGAAACTTGGCGGTAAGAATATTTTCTAAATATCAGTACAAATATCAAGTTCAAATATAAAGGACGGCAAATAACTGCTTGAGACAAATCAGACAATCGTTAGTGCTGTCAGATCAAAAATTGCAATGCTTAATTTTTAACCGAACGTGCACAGCATGTGCCTTATCTACTGTAAATACACAGTTTGTTTGATTTCGAAGTTCACAAAGGGCAACGATAAATTCAGTCAAAACACTAATATCCACCTGGTGATTTTTCCTCTCCTGATTTCTGCACTTTTGTTTTCCTGGTCATCATTACTCTCTCACTCCTTGTCTCTGCATATCTGTCTGCGCAGGGAGATCAGACGCGTCTCGCCACCGTGCTGGAGGAGGCCTTCACGAAGTTCTACAGCCGTAACGGCTCTCTGAATCCTGTTACCGTTTCCTCGTAGCAGAGGGGTGGAGACGGGTGCCTCTGCTCTCCATCACTCCTCATCCTCACACACAGGACAGGACTCTAGCGCTTGATCACTTGAAGGACGGGGCGAACGTTTGTTTAAGGTTTTTTTTTTTTTACGGATAAGAAGACCTCGACCGGGCGCTCACACGACAGTTTCTGCATTTCTGTTGCTCTTCACGCCGCTGTAGGTGGCCGAGACTGTTGCCTGACGTTTGTGTGCATTTATTTCTCTCTGTGTAGCCACCTGCTTCTGAGAAACAGCAGTTTTTGTTCAAGTCAGTATTACAAACTGTGTTCTTTTTATTATTATTATTATTATTATTATTATTTTGTTTATTATTATTACTTACCGTATCTATGTGGGATGGGTCATGGTTCAGGTTTTTTTTTTTGGTGTTTTATTCTCGGCACAGGCCCTTTATGGTGTTATTTTTGTTTATTTGTCTTTTTTTTTTTTTTTTTTTTTTATTGTGCGTATATGATTTGGTCTCACATCCTGCTCTTTAAACGAGAAGGAACCAGGAAAAGTCGTTTACTGCTTCAAGTTCTCATGTGACCTGATGGAGATCGCTCTAGCTTTTAAAGGTGCAATTATTAGTTTTTTTTCTCTTTCCATAACTTAAAAAGGTTATGAAACTAAACAAAAACGCCATTAAGCCATCATATGGCGTCTCGTATTCATAGTAGATTAAAAAAATTTTATTATTTTTTTTTTTTCCCCTTCGTAACTCTGCGGCAAACGTAACCCAAAGGTACGATCAGGCATTTATTCTGTTACGAGCGCTTTAAATGTGCGCGTTAACATGCCGGCGCTTTAAAAGGAGGGGGAAAAAACTTACTTAGAGCATCTTTACTGTAATTATCTATAATTAACTGTGGTTAAATGCAAAGTTCACTTAAGCCAATACTGTGAAACGGAGGGGCTGTCAGTGTTTGGGGAAAGCGGGGAGGGTGTAGATTATTTATCATTTACATTCTATACGTAAGGGATTAAGACGTGTTTCACTCTCAGCGTTTTAGCAACTCTTTGTGAATGTATGAATTTCTTTCATTTGCTGTATATTTTTACCAATGAGGTTTGTGTTGTATTTTGCGCGTGAGGAAAGGGCACTCAGTTTTTGAAAGTTTTTCTTTTTTTATTTTCCCCCACCGCTACTTTCACTAATCTACAAATTCCGATTTGTTGAAATGTGCCTTCTACAGACAAATAGTTGGTTCTGGTTTGAAAAGGCAGCCGGTGTCTGGTCACCGATCCGCTACTTTAATGCTTTTGAAATGGATAAATCAATCAATCAGTCGCGTGAGCTACCTTTTGCTAATACTTGGATGCTGAACATGAACAAGCTTTTCTTGCCTCAGAGGAGGTAGTGTCTTTTCTCTCTCTCTCTCTCTCTCTCTCTCTCTCTCTCTCTCTCTCTCTTTTTGTGTGTGAAACCAGCTGGAGTTTTTGAAGGGAGTGTTAGTAAGCTGCAAAGGAATGTTTCTTTATGATTGCTGGTTTTTGGGAAAAGCAGGTAGAGGAGGTGTAAAGTAGGTAAAAGAGAGGTCCATGTGGTGCTGGTTTGGACACTTGTAAAGCATTCCCCACCCCCCCCCCCCCCCCCCCACCCCACACACACACACATACTGTATATGAAAACACTCAGTCAGACGTGGTTGTGATGGGCTTCTGAACAAGTGAAAAGTCAACAGGTTTGAAATCCAAAGATCTGCTGTTGACCGAGGATCTCCCCGCATCCTTTCCCGCCTTTTAGCGTCATCATCAAATTTAGACTAGCATTCCTCGATCGATTGGTCAGTCAATCAGTCGATCAGGTAAGATATCATGGCATTAATTATTGAGTTTAAAAGAAAAAAATCATATAAATCACAGGTGACTTTTGATCAAGGTTTTTGTTTTCAATCAAATCAAAGTACCAAAAAGATAGAAGGAAAAAAAATAAGGCCTCCTTTGTTCAGAAGCACCTCACACTTGTGTGTGCTGTACACACTGGCCAGGAATCTGGAAAAAAAAAATCCAGTTTTGACCTTCTCTCTTTTTCAGATCAATCGTCTGTCATAGTTTTATTTCCAAAGGAAAAAATTAAACCAGCGAGTAGCTGATAACTGCTTTTACAGATCAGTCCTGTTTATGTATTTTATTTTTTTTTTCCAAAACGACAAAAAGTTGCATTATTTCTTGATTATAAAGACGGCACTTCTTCAACACTCTGGGTTTTGTGAGTCATTTGAAAGCGGTTCTTAAATGTTCTGTTATAAGAATGCAGACATATGCACACACGCATGCACGCACATACACAGTATACATTTCACGTATACCGGAGGGAGCAGGATCGAAGGACACGAAAGAAAAATTCAGGTGAAATGTGTATGTGCAACGCTTATGTTGTAACGGCTACAAACTGTAAACACCAGTTCCCTTTCCAACTTTTTGTTGGATGAAAAAAAAATCTCGTGTTACCGAGACATACAGTAGATGAACATAAACCCGTCTCTCTCTTCAGTTCAACTCAACTGTGTAGTACCGGGTCGGACGTGATTCGAATCATCAGTGCTGAAATGATTCGTATTGAATCAGTAGTAAATTGACTGTCAGACTGAATTGTATTTTTTTTTATTTTTTTGTATCAACTGAGGTTGATTATTGATTGAGCGCTTCTTCTGTACGATATGATTTATACTCCTATGGCAGTGATTCAACCGCACTGAATCTGTTACAGTACGGTTAGTTTTTCTAGGGCGTAATTGCATGTGCATTCGATTTCCTAACATGCAGGTACAGGACGTTCTGTTCGGAGCCAGTGTGAGCTGTGTGAACACACTCTAGCTTTGATTGGTGCAGGGGGATTTTCTACATCAATTCATTTAACTCAGGTAAACGTTTTAACACTTTTTTTCAATTTAATTATTTTGTTATATTATATGATATATTTACGTATTTAAAAAATAAATGAATACAAGTGAATGCTGTTTAAAAGGTTAAACCTCGTGTGAGGCTCAGGAACTCTACGAACTCGGATTTAAAAAGAAAGTAAAAGCAAGAGGACTGATGTCCTAGCAAAAGATTCAAATCACACTTCAGAGAGAAAGAGATTAACTTAAAACAACTTAAGGTTGTTGCATGAATTAATTTCAGTAATTACCTTGTGTGATGAGGTCACGTGAAAGAAGAAGAGAAAGAAATGTAAGGTCAGTTAAAAAAAAAAAAAAAAAGGTTGTTTCTTTTTATTATTGTTCCAAAAGATCTTGGAAGAAATTGTTAGCCCTTGCACAAATGCACAATTAAACATCAAAACTGAGCTTTACTTCGTTACTCAGAAATCAGCATGCAAAACCAAGACCATCAATTCTGTATCTCTTTCAGGAAGAGAGGAAAAGTACATCAAGGCAGAAAAATAAATATCTCATTAAAAAACACCTCATCGACACGTTTAAAAAGGCGGCAGGTCCGAAGAACGTGAAAACGTATACAAAGTGAGAAGAAGTCAAATTCCTTTAACAATGTGTATACTGTAAAAAGGAATACAAAACAGTACAAAGCACTTTATATTCACATTACTGACATTAGGTATTGGCTTGTTTATTGTATAAATAATGTATTGAGGCACAACATGAGCCATTGAGCCTGGTTTGCTTTTTTTTCCCTCATTTTTGTTTTTTTTTATGAAAATAGTCACCAACTCCAGCTGAGACTCGGGGGGGGAAAGAAAGAAATTGTCCGAATGCCATCGTTGGTTTTTTTTTGTTGTTTGTTTGTTTTTTAAAAGAAGTAATTTAACGACGCGATCGACGTCAGGATTGAAAATAATTGACCAGCGTGGCTTCGTATACTTCTGTAGCACCACAAATGTACAGATGTACAATCAGCTCCGTGTCCTCGGGAACCTCCGGGTTCAGAGTCGTAAACTCGCCGGGTCTCGCTGCGACCCGGGGAAACTTCAACAGCGTGTACCGCTTTATTCAGACAAACTCATCTGAAGCGTTTGATTTATTTTTAACAAAAATTTGAGTCCTTCGGTGCGATCATTTCTTTAGACACTGGTACATGAGACCTCGCGGGTTCAGCACGTAGCGCTCCGAGTTGAGGAACTTGAGGTACTGCGGAACGGTCGAGCGCGGGGCCACGTAGGACACGCCTGGAGAAACCGCCATGACCTCGGCGATCTTCTGCTTCATCTCCTTGATCTCCTGGTCCTGTTTTAGGAGTTTAGCTGCAGAGGAACAAATACAGTGTGAAATGAATGCCTGAGATCATGGAGCGATTTTCAAGTTATCAATACGCAGATGTCGCCAGGGCATGTGTCGAGTCTGGCTAAAAATTCGGCTGAAGCTGGCTGTTATGATTATCCGGCGGGTGGCTGTAATGGCCTGCGACTGGTGTAACGGAAAGCTTCTTTGTTGACGACCCCAACCTCTTACACCCCGCATACACACACACACACACACTACGGGCAGGTTGGAAATGCCAATCAGTCTGCAATGCATATTTTGGGATTCATGATCCCACCAAGCACAGGGAACAAGA
Organism: Clarias macrocephalus; assembly: GCA_011419295.1. Lineage (NCBI taxonomy): Eukaryota > Metazoa > Chordata > Actinopteri > Siluriformes > Clariidae > Clarias > Clarias macrocephalus. The sequence continues at coordinate 31,832 of JAAGKR010007311.1, read as the reverse complement.
ACATGCAGACTCCAGACCGGGGGGGGGGGGGTTGGGACCCTCAACCCAGTGACACTGCTAACAACTAAGATAACGTTCCATTAGCTAAAGCGTTTCCTTAAACTGACGCGCGCACAATGCTGCTCAACCAGAATGATTATTTCGCCTTCAGTGTTGAGATGTTTGTTTATCCTTTATGGAAGGAGTCTCCAGTGTCGGGGCTTTGTAGCGAGCTACATCATTTCAGAAAATAAAGATAATCTGGTGAGGAAACGACTGGAACAACTGCTTATGGAAACGCTTACAGATTTCTAATTCTTCTTATCATGTTTCTGGTTGTCCCTTATAATAACGTAATGGATTGTGTTGCTTTTTTTTTTCTACTTGGGAATCATCAACATTCTACAGGACTGTGATTAAAAACCATTAAGCCGGTTCCATTGAGTTGGAATGTGAGATGTTCACTAACTCTGCGATATCTCCAGCTGTCTGCGAGCGTCCCCCAGCGCTGAGAACAGGTCCAGTTTGAGTCGTGTCTCCGCGCTCAGGTTGTACTCTAAATGCTGAGCTTTATCCTGCAGTTTATCCTTTATGGAAGGAGTCTCCAGTGTCGGGGCTTTGTAGCGAGCTACATCATTTCAGAAAATAAAGATAATCTGGTGAGGAAACGACTGGAACAACTGCTTATGGAAACGCTTACAGATTTCTAATTCTTCTTATCATGTTTCTGGTTGTCCCTTATAATAACGTAATGGATTGTGTTGCTTTTTTTTTTCTACTTGGGAATCATCAACATTCTACAGGACTGTGATTAAAAACCATTAAGCCGGTTCCATTGAGTTGGAATGTGAGATGTTCACTAACTCTGCGATATCTCCAGCTGTCTGCGAGCGTCCCCCAGCGCTGAGAACAGGTCCAGTTTGAGTCGTGTCTCCGCGCTCAGGTTGTACTCTAAATGCTGAGCTTTATCCTGCAGAGAGGAGAGCGCGGAGAGCAGCGCGTCGGCCTCGTGCTCTGTACACCTGAGCTTCTGCAGAGACTGAAAACAAGCAGGAAGAAAGCAGGAATGAGATGCACACATCAGCCTGAGGAGAGTCAAGGTGGTGGTGGTGTGGTTTTTATTTTTTTTTCTTTATAGCTGCCTGAAAACTCAACTCATCCTGAATTTCATTCCTGTACTTTGTTCCTGAGCTGAAATGTTCTGGCAAATTCAATTCATCTGTAGTTAAAGAGGGCAAAGAAAGCAAGGGATACGGAGAAAGAAGGATTGATGGGAGGAGGAGGATTGAAGTGAAGAAATATAAAGGATATTTATATTTATATATAATTGAAGGATCAAATGGAAGAGGACAAAGAAGAATTGAAGGTGAATGTGTATAAATGAGGGGGGGAGGTGAAGGAAAGCGAGAAGGATTGAAAATGGAGGAGGATAAATGCAAAAGAAAAGGAGGGTTGACTTGGAAGAAGGAAAATGACGTTTGAGGAAGAGAAAGGAGGATTGAAGTTGAGGAAGATTGAAGATGAGGATTAAAGGGAGGAAGAAATGGTGAGGAGGATTGAAGTGGAGGAAAAGAAAGGAGGAGGAATTTTAAAAAAGGATTGAAGAGGAGGGAGAGAAAAGACGAGAGTTTAAGAGGAGGGATTGAAAGGAGGATTGAATAGGAGAGAAGTGTAACTTGGAGCTGCTTGTGTACAGAGCGATACAGGATGAACAGTCAGGATTCGCCGTGTCTAACATTCACTGATTCACATTCAGCGTAGAAGAGAATATCGAATCACAACACACAACCTATAGCTAATTGCAAAAGTTTGCACACCCTAATTTTAAAATCATGCTCACATTAATGGTCGCAATTGTGAGTTTGGTTTTACTGTGATACTTTCATTATCACAAGTAACTAAATGCATGTTTCAGAATTGCTCCAGCATTTTGTTAGGCTACTATTTATACTATATGTATATCATGAGGCTGGGGGGGGGGGGTGCTAACTTTTGCACTTAACATAGATATAATTCACTTGACTGCTGATCACAAAGCACATTTATTTGTTCATGAGTCTTTTCATAAAAATGTTTTTCGAGCTTTAGGGTCAGTGTAAGAGTGAAGAATCGCACACAATGCAGAAAATCAGCCAATCAGAAAACAGCGTGATTATCAGGAAGGTTTTGTGGACTGTTCTAACCAATAGGAGGCGATTATGCTTCAAAAGCATAATCTTTGCAGCTTGATAATGCAACTCATAATGGAGTTTCCCTATTGGATGGCAGTAATGGCATGTACGTCTCATCCACTGAACTTTCATTTCACGCTCTCTGCCTATATTCCTCTGACCATGTCAGGGTTAAAAATGATCAAAATGATCACAGAACAAAAACATTTCTTTGGTCTTGAAAGGCATGCTTTAAGCTGTGCAGTACTGAGTGCAATAATTAGTACACCCTTCAATTTGCACCAGTAAGACAGTGTGTTTGTTTTCGCAGACATGACAAGTTGAAAATAATATCAGGTTGTTTGTGTTTACTTATAAATGCGGAAAGTTCTGGATTGTATCCCATGATACACTGGATATAAGCCAAAGTCCTGCCAATCCATGCTACCTATCATTTTTTGCTACGTATTGTTTCTGCACATGCAAAGACAGACTCGTTTAAGAATCGTTTATGTTTGCCTATCAGAATATGCTACCCCTAAATTCGCCAACAAAAAAAATCTTATAACAAGGTATTAAAACATGCTCCACTTACATTTAACAGTTTAAAATGTTATAATTTTTCCACAAGGTAGCATGAATAGATAGGCTTTTCTATTGATTCATGTTATGGTAGCATGTTTTGTTAAGGCAGCATGAATTGCCAGAACACCAGGATTGGAACAGTCAACCCAGTGCGGGGCACCATACACACACACGCACACACACTGGATTATGTATTGGGAGCATTTTTTTATATGATCATTTGCCTATTAGAATATGCTACCCTAAATTCTCCAATAATTTTGTTATAACAAAGTATTAAAACATGCTCCACTTACAGTTTCGATACATTTAACATTTTAACATTTATTATTTTTCAATTTGGTAGCATGAATAGATAGGCTTTTCTATTGATTCATGTTATGGTAGCATGTTTTGTTAAGGCAGCATGAATTGCCAGAACACCAGGATTGGAACAGTCAACCCAGTGCGGGGCACCATACACACACGCGCACACTGGATTATGTATTGGGAGCATTTTTTTATATGATCATTTGCCTATTAGAATATGCTACCCTAAATTCTCCAATAATTTTGTTATAACAAAGTATTAAAACATGCTCCACTTACAGTTTCGATACATTTAACATTTTAACATTTATTATTTTTCAATTTGGTAGCATGAATAGATAGGCTTTTCTATCAATTCATGGTATGGTAGCATGTTTTGATAAGGCAGCACAATTTGGCAAAACACTGGGATTGGAACAGTCAAGCCAGTGCAGGGGCACCGTCCATACATCTACACACACACACACACACACACTTGATGCCCAGGGGCAATTCAGAGAAGAATTTGCCCATAGATTCACCTAATGACGGGTTTTTGAGAGGCAGAAGGAAACCTGAGAACGTGGAGCAAAGCCACATGGATACAGGGAGAACATGTGAAACTTTGCAGAGACAGTAACCTGAGCTCAGGATCGAACTGGAATGTGGTGTAAATATGCTTTAATTGATGATAAGGGATACACACTTTTGCACTCAGCTAAAGCATATGAAATATAAAAAAAATCACAGACAATACAAACATGAAGCAAGCCAAGCACAAGCACAGATCAACCACCGGTATTCACAGATGTCGAACACAAAGGCGTGGACACGAAACCACAAAAGCGAACGGCACAAGATGCGTCGCTGGAACGTTATTAGTGAAACACAAACGTTACCTCCACTTCTTTTTCTAGCGCTAGCACTCGATTGTCTTTCCCCTGATAGTCCAGCTGTAGCTGTTTGTACTCTGTGTCTAGATCTCTAACTCTTTTCCTTAACAGCTGCGTCTCGCTGTGTTCCTGCCTAGTGGACAGGGAGAAAACACAGCAAGCGTGAGCCGACACACAGCGACGACGGCTCCGAATCATCGCTGCAAACATCCGCGTTATCATGCTAGTTTTTGTCATTTGCAAGGAAAGGTAAAGGAAGGGGGAAAAGGAAAAAAACAATCATGGATGTGCATTTGAGCAAGCAGCAGCACTGCAGTATAGTAAATCAGATTGTGCATGGATATGTTCAGTCAGCTCCAATATTATTGGCACCCTTAATTAAAATAAGTGGAGAAAAAGGCCTTTGTTGTGAATCGGATTGAAAATATGAAACTGTTAATGGAAGTCAAGTTATTCAAAGATTAAACACATTGTAATTTTTGGCATCATCCGTTTGCCGACATGACTACCTAGAGCTCCGGTCTGAGGAATCTGAAGCCGCTCCTCAGTACAGACGCAGAAGCTGACTGCACACGTTACGCGTTCATTTCTAACCTGTTCGATGCGTTGCGTAGAAAAAAAGCCGCCTCGTCGAATTTCTGCGACCGAATTTCCGCCAGTTGTTTTTCTACAGTTAATCTGCTCTCGGTCTCCACTCTGGATTTCTTCTCCAACACGGCACAGCTCTGCTTGTCCTTCTGCCTGGATTTACTCAGATACTGAAGCCTGAAGAGCGACAGAGAAAGAAAATGAAAGAAATGTATATGTATATAAATTATGACAAATCAGCAGAATAACCATTAAATCGGTCGACATGCGCAGCAGGATACATCATCGGTTATCTTTTCACACTGCAGAGTTACTGTACACCACAGTATGCCAACACATTATCACAGCTAGAAAGCGCTATGCTTAGAATAAACAATATACACCGATCAGCCATAACATTATGAGCACCTGCCTAATATTTCGTAGGTCCCCCGTTTTGCCACCAAAACACTAATGACTTGTGTCTTCTGACACCTTTCTACTGGAACCAGCATTAACCTTTTTAGCAATTTGAACGACCGTAGCTTTTTTATCGGACTGGAAAACACGGACCAGCCTTCGCTCCCCATTTGCATCAATGACCCCTTCACCAGTTCACTGGCTTTCCTTCCGTGGACCACTTTTCCTGACCACTGCAGACCAGGAACAGGAACAAGATCAACAGTTTTGGAGTTGCTCTGACCCAGTCGTCTAGACCTCACAACCTGGGTCAGAGGTCAGACGTCTAGCCTCCAAAACTACATCTATAGTGGGATGTTCCTGGTCTGCAGTGGTCACCAGAGGAGGGTAGAGAAGCCAAAAAAATTACTCAAGAGAAGCTGTACTTCAAAATAATATCGCTCAAGTAGAAGTAAAAAGTAGTCATCCAAAATATTACTCAAGTAAGAGTAAAAAAGTATTCAGTGAAAAGATACTCACTCAAGTATTGAGTAACTGTACAACAATTTGGAATGCCGTGAAAAAGTAAACAACTACACATCAAACAAACAGAAACATTGTGAGAACTGTGAAGAAAACCACCGAAACAACAGCCAGTGACATCACCAACATCTCCACATCATCTCATCTCTCACCGTTCCGTCTGTCAATTTACAGAGAAATGCATCAAGACAACGACAACAACAACACGCTGCCCACACAACAAATGACTTCATCAGTAAAGGAAGTGGAAGGTTTCAGACTGGCCAAGTCCATCAGCAGACCTTAAAGGGTAATTTTTTCAAGTCTGTCTTAAATGAAAATTGAGGTGTGTATTTACAGTAAGTACATTACCATAGGTGTCGTTATAAACGTTCCTATTCTGCCTTCCGAGCTACATCGAGTCGGCATGAAACGAGGGTTTTGGAAACTGAGCCCAATGGCTTACATTCAGCCAAAACACGGTATTGATGCTATAAAGTGAATTTTCCGATTGGATCATATAAACACCATTTTTCATAATACGTAATATCTCTTACAGTCCTAATTCATGCTTTGTTTTTTTGTAAAAATGCTACACATTTATATTTCTATCAGATAAAAGAAACACATTTGCTAAATACAGTTTCATGTCCTTTTATGTTTTAGAATCTGGAACTTTTTCGAATTCAAATCTTTCAACGGTCTTAACTGTCATTCAGGTGAAACTTGGCCATTTTAGATTTCACATGAAAAGACACAAACCTGAAAAAGTGTATTATTCTAAATTGTCAAATTGTTAAGATATTGCATCATGAATTTGACATGGTTACGGACACTACAGGTTTTTTCTTTTGCTTTTTAAGCTTTTCCCAAAAAACAGTTTAAGCAAAACATTTTTATAGGTCCTATCCTTCTAGAATCTTACACCAATTTTAGTATCAATACTCATAAAGAAATATGGAAAATTTGTGTTTGAAATGATTATTGTTTGAAGTGAGACAGTATAACGCTGAAAAGTGGCCATTTTTGCAGCACATATAAAATCATCACCCCAAAATGGCTGCAGTTAGCAACTTGAAATTTTTAAGGAAGCGAGATTGAATCACTTCCATGTTGCATGAACTTCATAAAGAACTTCACACTGTCTGTATAATATGTATAAGAAAAGAAATGAATCAATAAAACCAGACCCAATACTACAGCGGTTTAGTGATGTCACAGAGTCACCGACTTGATGCAGTTATTCCAAGCGAGGGATACGGAAGCAAATATTAAGCGTTATTTACCTGCTTCGGTTTGCAATTTCCTCGACTTATGATTATATGAGTTTTCCAGAAGTATGTTTACACTGCATCGCTGCAATAACTTTGCGCTCCTTTAGGGAGACTGGGAGCTCGTGCGAGGTTCTTTGCACTCGAGTGGCGGATTTAAGTGGTTTAAGCCCTCACTTGTTCTGCAGAAGTTCATTGGCGTGTCTGAGCAGCGAGACTTCGGGCCGCAGGCTGTTCTCGCTGTTGGTGAGGTTACAGATGTGACTGCGCAACTCCTGCTCGTTCTGTCTGCTCGTCTGCAGCTCCACCTTCAGCTTCCTCATCTCCTGCTCCAGCCTGCAGACATACACCATGCTCTCATTTACTAAACCTTTTTTTAAATTTTTTTTTTACAATAATAAATGTATATAAATATATTAGTGTCTTACTTCGAGATCTGCTCAGCATGAGGATTGTGAAGAACCTGGATGTTTGTGCTCCGCTCTCCCGCGTCTCCGTTGGAGCTGATGGCTTTTGGGTTTTTCTTCTCTTTCCTCTCTGCTTTGCTGGTCACGAAGTTCACCGAGCTCTTCTGCACTTTAACCTGCGGTCCTCTAGAGACTCTCGGAGCTTTCCCGCTTTGCTCCTCCTGAGGTAGTTGTTCGTGGACGTCTGGAAGCGGCGCCGGTCCTGAGCGCGCCTCGACCCCGTGCTGCTTAGATCCCGGAGGCTGAGGGTTCGGCTCTCGTATCCGGGCGTCCCCCCCTGCGTCTCGCTCCGTCCTCCCGTGCAGCCTGTGGAGTTGGGGACAGTCCCCGTGGTCCTGCTTGTCCTCTGATATGATGGCGTCGTTTTGACACGGGTATTGCATGGGCCCTGGTTTGGTCCACTTGGATTCTGGATGAATAATAATAATAATAATAATAATGCATGAATGCAATGTTGCTTTGATGGTTAGTAAGTAAGTAATGAATTAAGGGAAAAGGTCTGCTTGCCTTCCACCCCTGGTTTTGGGTAGAGCTGTGTGTACGGAGGTAGGGGATGTTGAAGGAAATGCATGTGCAAGTCGTTTTCGCTCTGAACTGCTTTTTGCGTGCGAAGTTTTAAGATGCCGGAGAAGTAGCATGTTGCATCAAATCCCATGTACACCAGCGGATAGCCAATGCTGTGCAGGTAAAGAAGGATATTAATACCGTGGCCATCACCAACATGACAACAAGTCCACTAGGGTTTATATCACAAGGTCTCATCAGTGGCGTAGTAAGACTGATGTGGGGAAAAGCATTACATACGCATACACGAGGGGCGGTCATAAAATTCATATTTTAAAAAATTATTATTTGCCCAGATTATGTCTCCGGAAATGAGTATGTTCAACATACTCGAGAAGAGGTACAAACTTTTGCCTCATCCCCCCCCCCCCCCCTACTCCCACGCCCTCGTACCCAATGACTTTCCCCCAAGAGCCAAAAAGGATGCTTCTTCAAAACGGTCTCGGCCTCCGAGTGGCGCAGTGGTAAAAGCGCTCACCCTATCATCTGGAGATCGCTAGTTCGAATCCCGGGTGGTGCTGTAACCTCTCGCAGCCGGAGGTCTAGAGGGAGCTGATTGGCCGAGCTCTCTCAGAGGGGAGGGATGAGAGGTACATAGTGCTCCCACATTAATCACGGCTCTACAGCCAGTCAGGGGCGTCTGTGAGCTCGCGCAAGCGGAAGGAGCGGATAGCGCTGTCCCCCGAGTGTGTTACTCCGCCCCCAACGGTGCGCGAGCGAGCAGTTCGAAAAGATGCGGTCGGCTGGCGTCACGTGGTTCGTGATAGTCTTCGGCCCTCCCTGCTGAGTGGTAGTAGTAGTAGCCTTAATGTGGAGCCCCCTAGTGACAGGGAGGAATTGGACATGAATAAATTAGGGAGAAAATCCAAAAAAAAAAAAAAAGGATGGTCTTCACCAGCTCATCCAGCGTTTGGAGAAGTCTGTTGCCTTGGGTGGAGAATACTGTATGTAGGGAAGGACTAAGCTCATTTTCATTACATTTTTTTTCTTATAGCTCAATAATGGCAATTTTACCACCGACTCGTACTGTGAGATAGATACAGCCGTCTTGTTTTCGTACTTTCGTACCGATATAAACCATCTTTGGTCCTCGTTAAATGTGAACGGTGCGTCAATATAAAAAAAAAAAATTATATTTCCAGTCATGATTCCCATGATTTTCTCCCTCATTTAGTCGAAGCCAGTTCTCACCCATCTCTTTGTAAGGACACAACTACCAACCAAGGAAGGCGAAGACTATCACATACTTCCTCGCCTCCAAACTGCATCTTTTCACACTGCTGCTCGCACATTGTCTAGGGCAGCAGGACACAATCAGAGGAAAGTGCTATCCGCCCCTTCCAACTGCTCGAGCTCACAGATGGCCGTGATTGGCTAGTCCCGCCACGATTGACGTGAAAGAGCCGGTATGCCATCCCATCCCCCGGGAGATCACGTCCGGTCTGCTCTCTAGATTCTCGTCTACTGATGGCTGTAGAATACACCATGAGTCGACCTTGCGCTTTCCGGATGAAAATAGGACGAACAATAATTTCTAACTATACAATAATTATACAATAATTTCTTATTATTGACTGCAGCTCTTTCCATTATCTAGTTCCTTTATCTGTCCTTGTGTGTTTATTCTGTCTACATTTGATTTGACCTCCAAATGAGTTCTGCATGAAAATCTATCATGACAGAGTAAATAGTACACCTTGTTCAGCTATACCAGTGCCAATGTAGATTACATCAAGAACTGATTGGTTGCTCGAGTCTACAGTCTGGGCTAGAAAGGAATCAGTCCCAGCTTTGCTCTCCATACAGTTTTTATAAATGCTGGCATTCATGACGTTGATGCTCAAAATAAAATCTAACGTTGACGTACCAGTGAGCAGCAAATAGGTGAGAGAGGTTGGCGTACGGGTTCTTCAGGTCTCTCAGCCTGAGCGAGGTCTCCGTGTATACGAGAAGAATCCATAATGTCACAGTTGACAGGCAAATGCCTTTCTCTAAAAAAAAAAATAAAAAAATAAGAAAAACGTGACAAACTGTTTGGAGAATCTGACTCGGCACATCCGCTCTGCTTCATGGACGCTGTGCAGAGTAACAGGGTTAATGAAAATAAATGGTTTTGCAGTGAGAATGTTCTCCCTCTTACCTGTGTGCCATATGTAGTTGAGTAACACGTATGTGCTGGCTGCGAAAAACAGCCAGTGTAGCGGTACAAAAATTAAACAGAATATATCCAGCGTGAACGCAGCACACACAAAGACCATACAGATGGCCTGAAAAAGAGAAGCGACAGAACCGTCAGAGACTGAAACGTCTGGCATCAAAATGGGCATTGAACCAAAAATGTGGACGTTCATGTGGAAGAAAAGTAGTTAGTTGTTTCTGTGGGAAAAGCCTTGTGAACTGTTAAGATTCAATGCAGATTGTCATGTTATGCAGATGATGAGAAACTGCTGAGGTTGGAAAACCTACAGTTTAAAAGCTCCGACACTGGAGACTCATTCCGCGGTAATGAATCATCTCCACATGGGAAGACTTTCATAATTGGTTGCATACAATTCCCTTTGTTATCGGTTCATCATCAGGCTTAATATGTAGAGTACTTTATGTACAAGTCCTTATGAATGAACTGTTGCTATAGAAACAACGCATCAAAAAGAACTCAGTGTTCTGATGTGTTTTGAAGCTGAACGTCAGAGCTGCCGTTATAGAAAATCAATCAAAACATTCTGACCAATCAGGGTCGAGGATTCCGCAGCACATTAACAAGTTTTAAGAAAAAACCTGTATGGATATACAATGGTGGCCAAAGGTATTGGAACGAACCTGAAATTCAATGTTTTTAAAGACAAAAAAATAAAAAATATTCGATCAAGGTAGTAAGAATAAATTGTTATTTTACACAATTAAATTGCTACACAACAATTAATATTTAGTATGAAGTCATTTACTCTAATCACCTGTTTTGGGCACGCGGAGAACTATAATACATGACATATGCTGTCTTAATACTTTTGGCCACCGCTGTATATTAGTATAAAAACGTCTTCATGTTATTCATTCGGATGTAAAAAATGTTGATAAGAAATGCATATTGGGGAAACGGTCACATAATATAACAGGTAGAAGCTGCAGTGAAGTGACTGTGGTGTAGAGTGAAGGAGTGTACCAGGCCGTGGCAGTGGAACGTGGTGTAAACGGTGCCGAGGAAGAGCCAGCATGGCCACAAGTATTCCAGTCTGAACTCGAGAATGAAGTCAGCCAGGAGCACCACCATCCACACGGTCATGAACTTCAGGAACGAGTACGCACTAGAACCAGGGAAGAAAAGGACCTTTGAGGAATGTTGTTCATCAAGCAGAGCGAATAATTAAGAAGTGCATGCATGAAAAAAACAAAAACAAAGGGTTAACAGGTTTGTATAGTTTCTCATGCTTTCTTCAGGTTTAACCCTTAAAACAGCATTTTTTTTTGCATTACTATACAGTATTTTAATAAATACTACACACACACACAGGGATCAGGATTGTACAGTATACAGTGACACATCCTTCATTTCAGCAAAATCTAATATTTTCCCTATATTTATTCCCTATATTGCTATATCTCTCCCATATTCCAGTAGAGGTCAAACTGATTTATTGTAAAAGTAACAATAACATGGGTTTTAATCGACATATCCGAAATCCCCTACTGACACACACAGGCTGGACGTCTTTACTGTATATACAGTTTTTTTTCTTTTTCCGGTCCAGTCATATTTGACCAGTGTTGTATTTCCTGCACAGATTCGCGCCACTTGAGTTTAAAATTGTATTAAGTAAGATGAATCCTTTCTTTTTTTCAAGATTATTTTGAATAATTCCCGCCCATGTTCATGAAGCTCCGCCCCCTGGCAGGATTTCCAGTGGTCTGTAGAGTAGAGAGTTTATAATGACTGACCGGCGATGCATCCCAGACACAAACAAGCATTCCGGAGCGGAATTAGTTACTTAATTAGTTAACAGACTTAATGCACTTTTGCTAAGGCCATGACTTTTAATCATATTTCTGCATATTTACATCTATATCACATATTGCATCTTTATAGGTCTAGTTTGAATAACACATAAAATGGAAATGTTTCCTACTGTATGACGTATAAATTATTTACAGTGTATACAGTGAACGATCTGTGCAAGGAAAGTGCAGCGTAATACTTCAGTAATGATAGTGGAGTTAGTAAATAATAGGACATTACAAGACATTTCCAGACAAACAGCGTAGTCAGTTTCAGAGTGTTTGTGTCTGTGCAACTAAAATCGTTCTGAGGTTGTAGGAGGAGAAACTTTTTTTCCCCCCTGAAACGTCCTTTTTTATTTTTTTATTTTTATTTTTTTAATTAATAATCCTTAGAACATGAGGTTTTTATAAAAGTATATTCAAATTAGTCGTTCATAATGTTTTTTAATCTTGTAGTTTATAAACAGGATTGATTTTATATATATATATATATATATATATATATATATATATATATATATTCCTTCCGCAGCTACAGCCTTGTGTGTATAAAGTATTCAATGAATTACATTTTTTCCATATTATGGCATACTTTTAATTAAAATATTTTTCTATTAATGTCTGAAAAATATTCTAAATAGAATTTTGTAATTTTGTATATAGTTGTTTATACATTCGCATACATTCGCATTAGAGTATAATCCAACAAGCAATTGAAGCACGTGTATGTATAGTGGATGTATGAAATGAGTCTCATAGAAAAAAAAAAGTCAACACAAAAATAAAAATAAAAGGAAGTTTTAAAAAAATTCCATTTCATATGTTACTTATAAAAGAATTTAGACATATATAAATGTCTGTTGATGTTTATGCTTTACATAAATGTTGTTGTTTACACATGTAAAATAAATTTCATAAAAATTGGATAAAAAGATTTAAGAATTAAAAACCTTAAAGGAATAATCACATTTTAAAAAAATTGTTTTTATGTATAAATAATCAAAGTTCTTGTGAAAAATAATTTCACAATAAATTCTAACACACCATTAGCTTTTTATTTTTTAAATCCGCCCCTTATTTTTATAATCACATTTTCATGATATCCATTCCCCTTTCTTGCATTTCTAGGCTTAGATGTTTTCCTTCCTGACTGAACGCAGACACTGAGTGTGTTCATCTGTTCATCAGGAACATAAACACACCACGGATCCACGGATTCCTGCGCTCTGCTTTGTTGATAAAAAAATAAATAAATAACCATAACGTGACAAAAACGTCCAGATGATCAAAAGGGAAGGCGAAATTCAGCTCTAGACGTGAATAAAGCTGTAGAGAAGGCGTTATGGCGCGGCATTGGCGCCTCTTTTGTTTTCACTTCCTTTGTTCAGCATCCTTTTGTGTTCGGTTACCATGGCAACCTCTGATCTCATCACCTGAAGTGTTTTTTGACGCGGCTATTTAAGGAACGGTGGAAAAGAAGACACAGAGAACACATACACACACACACACACACACACACGGTGTGAGCTTGCACAAATCACCTGTTTGTGAAGATTAAATTAATGATTTAAGAATATGTATATGAAAATAAATAGTTTAGGTAAGAGATTAAAGATTTATCACGAGCTCCGCTTCTGAACAGCAATTAAAAAACTGATGAAGATTTTTTTTCCTTTTTAAACAGCAAAACATCCTTTGTGAGAAAGACAAGGCCAAACACATGATAATGAGATTTTTTAAAATGTATAAATATGCATTTTTTTAAATAATGTCTTTTTTTAAAGGTTAAATTGGTATATAATCTGCATTTGTTTTATTACATGATGTAGATTGATAGATTTGTAATATATTACTGTATTAGTAAAATACTTTTAACTTTATTTTTTGATATTTTGAAAAAATATATATATAGCATGCAAAACCTACATTATTAATAATAATAATAATAATAATAATAATTATTATTATTATTATTATTATTATTATTGCAGTGTTGAAAACATCCAGACATCTAATCTGAGAATACAATATACTTATTATTATTATTATTATTATTATTATTATTATTATTATTATTATATGTTATCCAGAAAGGTAAAAGGAGTTGAGATTTTGATTAGTTATTGATTTGGTATCTGATCAGGCCTGATGATGATGATGGTGGTGGTGATGATGATGATGTTGTTGTTTGAGCGCATGATCCTTGCTGGAATGTCTGCGTGTGTGTGTGTGTGTGTGTGTGTGTGTGAGTAGGTGGTGAAATGGTGGTGAAGTATGAACCCCAGCAGTAAGAGGAATGATGAACAAAGCAGCAGCTGGAACCCACCTCTCTGAAATCCTCTCGGTCAGTCTGAGCTTCTTCATCTTGCGCAGCTTGGCCACGTCCAGACAGCGTTTCTTCATCTTCTGCCTCTCTGCGTGTCTCTGCTGTCACACTGATGCCTTAACCTGAGGAGGAGACGCTTTGTGTGTGTGTGTGTGTGTGTGTGTGCTGCTCAACAAAGGTGCAGCTCCATCCCAATCCGCGCGATCCTGCACTAAAGAGTGTCCCTATGTGTTCCACCAGACCCCCTAACCCGACCTACAGGGGGCGCCCTAACACAGGAGGAAACGCGCGGTTTGGGACAGAGCCCCGCGTTCAGCCCTGAAACACTAAAACCCTCGTCTTTAATTCTACACTAAGGATTCTCTGTGGTACATAGTAGCCTTAATCACAGCCCAGTTCATTGGTGCAGCCTTTAAAGGGCACATTATTTTCACCTTATTATTAAAGTATTTATTAAAAGATACCTGAACCATATCAGGGACAAAGAAAGGTCCAGTCAGTACTCTCTACCCCCCCCCCCCTTACACTGTAAGCTGTAGAAAGAAATATATGTATTTTCTTTTCATCTTATGCCTTTAGAGGCACCTGATAAATCTCCCCTAAACTCTATATCATAACAGGAATTTCTGCAAAACTGGAAAATGAAAACAAAACTCCAGCAGATAAATCTAGTAAAAATATACTGTAGATAAGCTGATAAATAAGTAGATATATCTGGTAAGTTAATCTATTGAAAAAGAAGATAAATGCGGTCAACAGCCTGGTTAAATAAACAGATAAACCTGGTAAATAAGTCTGGTTAATGGTGATATAAATCTGGCTAATAAATAATTAAATCCAGTAAACAAAGCGCATGAATAAATAGATAAACCTGTAAATACATCTAGTATGGAACTATCTAGACACATTTTTCTCACTCACACACACCTCCATAAATTTTCTTTTCCTTTTTGTGAAGCTGCTATGAGACAATGACCATTCTTATACGTGCTATAGAAATAAAACTGGATTGAATTGAAATATTTAGGTTGGTAAATAAATGGGTCGATAAATTGGGTAAATTGAATAAATCTGTTAAATAAATAAGTAAATATGGTAAATAAACCTGATAGACAAATCTGGCGAACAGTTGATCAACCTGGAGTTTAAAAACATTACATAAACAGCTAAAAGCTGGTAAATATACAGTATCTGTTCAGTAATAGATAAATTGGGTAAATCATCCTGGATAATAATGATTAAATAAATAGATAAATAAATATAAGTAGATAAAACTTAAATATATCTGGTGAATAAATAGATGACCTTATTAAATAAACCTGTTGCATATTGAAATAAATTTAGCAAATAAATGTATTAATTTGGTACATAAATAGGTAAAGCAACCATTCAAAATCTTACAAAATAATAATAATAATAATAAAAAAATATCTCAAAAGCATTTCAGTTTCTCTTTAAATTATTACTTGAAATGGATCTTTGTAGAACCCTATAACAGTGTTTATCAAAGCCAAAATCTTGCTTCATATAAAATTATAAAAAAAATTAATCGCACACATTTCCTAAAGCGAAGGCGAAGTGGGAGTGTACACAATGTGTCTACACTAAACAGAACCATTTCTACTGTAAGATATACAATATTTTAAAGATTGAGAGGGAAAAGGGGATTATGGAGTGGAAAATGTAAACCAGAAACGCGCACATACCACAGTGACCTTGTTTCCATACAATAGCTGATAAAACAGCCTCTTACTAATCAATCATTTTTATGTTAGTTTTAACCGTAATGTGTGGATTTTAAGCTGGGATGTCATAAGCTGGGAATTGAGGTGAAACATGGCAACCCTGCTTATTGATATTGCCTCAAAGTAAGTTAAGTGTCAGCATTTAATTTAATATAAAAATCTATCTGGAGTAAGTAATGCAGAAGTAAGTAGCCAACATGTTTAGTAAAATATTACATCTCACACTGAATAGTCAGAGTCCTGATGCTTTGTTTATAGTAATTTCTTTGACATGGACTTCAAATTTTTATCGTAAGGAGGAAAAAAAAAAAATACAGCACAAATGCACATCATATACAGTAAATAAATATTGTAATTATGTTTAAAGAAAAAAGAAGGCAAGGTAAAAAGCAGATCAGTGGGATGAAAGGATCAAATATCTGTTGAGTACGTGATCTCAGGATAATTTAATTAAATAATGATATCAACCACTGACATTTATGGTTTTCATTGCGACACTCTAATCTGCGTACTGGAATAATGTACAAACTTAAAAACACAAAAGGCATGCAAGAAGTAAACTGAAAGCCATAGTTTCATGATAACATACATGCACCACGCTTAGGTGCCGTTATTATTATCATCGTTATGACTAATCAACAAATACACAAAAACAAAAGAAGTGGTGGAAATGAGAAACGTCAACACTGTATGCAGTTTATTTCTGTGTGATGGGGAAAGAGTTCTGGTCCATGAGCTCGCCAACTTTCTCCTGCAGTATGTGCACGACTTCAGCCAAAATAAAGACGTGCGTGTCATCTAGGTCCTGAATGATGAACTTCTTCCCCAGAGCCGAGGTCTCGTCCAGGTACAGAAGGAACTGCTTCATCGCAGGATCGCTGCGTTTCAAGGCAAGAAATGACATTTTTATGCAGGTTATGTTTAAGCAAGGATGAGTTACTGAGGATAAAGATAGAGAGAGAAAGATTTACCATTCCACAAGAACTCCTTTTAATACATTTACCATCTTTGGAACAAAAAAGGCGAAGTCAGACTGCAGACCAAACTCCTCGAATAAACGACCTTATGGAGAAGGAGACAAATAAAACAAATGAGGAAGCAATAATAAACTACTTTAAACACTAAACACTTAAGATTTGCTAATCAAAAAGCTAGATAGAGAAAATGGAGTTATACACTAAACACTAGTTATAAAAACAGCACGTTTAGCACAGCTGAAAGCTACGGTAATGATTCAAGATACAACAAAGCCCGAAATGTGTCCCTAAAACAAAAACATAAATTGTTTACGTCTATCATTTAATAATGTTAGCATATTAGAACACACGGTGCGCGTATATACTACAGCTAACGGTACAAACAAGGCGATTTGGATTGTTTTTTCAAAAAAAAATTCATGTAATTTTTTGTACATTTTAGTATGAAAAGCGATATATTTCGTATGCAATTAATACATCACAATGCGTGCTCCTTTAAAATTAAATTAATTCAGATTTTAATACAACATTCCAAATAAACACTTGCCACTGTTACCGTAAAACCTCATATTTAAGTGCATTCAAGTTTCTAGCGCAGTCGTATTAGCTAGCTCTTTGTTACATAATTACTGGTCATAATCGCTCACGAAATACTCGTGTATTAATGTTAACACGCGCACTTACAACCTCTTCTCTACACTTATTCAAAAGAAAATAAATCTAAAATGTGCTTTTACGAGGACAATACTTACAACGAACGCACCGATTGTTTTCCTGTTATTTTGTCGCTTATTGCTGACGTAACACTGGCCGCAACAGCGCCACCTGCTGTACTGGAGCGCACTAAAACATTTAAAGGTACAGTATGTGCAAGTTTGTACTCCCCCACGTTTTCTTTTTTTATTCTATAAATAATTTATGAATAAAATGAAATGTGGGGGTGCTTTATTACAAAACAATAATACATAAAGGCAATATATGTAAAAGATTTTGAATAGATATAAAATGGATAGATGATTTAACACAGTTTCCATTGGGTTCTTCTTCCATTCATCCATGAATATGTTCATTGTTATCCATCTATCCACCCATGTTTTCATCCATCTATCAGTCCACCTATCCATTTATTAATGTATGTATTATACTTGCATTTATCATTCTCCCATCCATCCACCCATGTCCTCCATGTATTTGTTCTTTATCCCATCCGTGTATCCATCCTTAAATTCAACCATCCATCAATCCAGTTATTTTCATCCACCCAACCACGTATTCATACATAAATCCATTCAATCTTTCATCCCTCCCTCCATCCATGTATTTATCCATATGTTACACATTTATGAACTCATCCATCCATTCTATGTGTCATCCATCAAGGTGGCACAGTGGCTTAGTGGTCATCACTGTCTCTTTGCACCTCCAAGGTTGTGTGTTTGATTCCCGCCTAGGGGCCTGTGTGCAAAGAATTTGAATGTTCCCCCCCCATGCGTGGCGAGTTTCTCCGGGTTCTCATACCTACAGTCCACAGACATGCAGATTAGGCTAACTACCGTTCCCAAATGGCCCGTAGTGTGTGAATGAGTTTAATCAGGCATCAAGCTGGCAACCGGACCACTTGAGTAACAGGAATTATAGATCTCTTTATCTATTTATATTATATCTTCAGGGTGATTCATTGCCACGTGGACAAAAAAAAATACACAAACTATCCATCATCTGTCCAATCTGTCCATGTAATCCTTCTTCCATTCATTCATGAACAGTATTCCTTCATCCATCCATTCCTTTCCATTCTATCCGCTCCATGCTGGAAGTTAAGACTAACTTCTTCCTACTCTACATCCCTCCTGGTTATATTATTATATTATATTATCATAAAGATAATAATAATAATAATAATCATCATCATCATCATCAAATAACACACACAGTTTGGCACTGCATTTGTTGTGCTTAAGTGCTTTCGATACATTTCGGCACAGATTTAACCCTTAAATCCAAATCAAGAACTCAAGCTTGACTAACTTAAACATTGATGAACACAAAGATCCTGTATGCATGATTTAATCGGTTGAGGTAGCGGCATCAAGTCATGAAGTCAGCTGTCCTGGGAGGGGTGCGGGGTGCGGGGGTGGGAGTGTGCGTTTGGCTCTTAGTGTTATATGTTCTCAAAATAAATAATATCTGTTACAGGACAGAATCAAAGCGTTGACATGTACTGTACTGTGTTTAACATTACACGCGACATAAAATACTGAACGCAGTTCTGCATTGTCCGGTGTATTCCAAATGACCTCCTGTTACACTTCTGGATCATTTGCGGAAATGAAAAGTCATGACGTTGGCACAAACGTTCAGTTGATTATCAGGCCACCAAGAGCATCCTGGATGAACTGCAAGCTCTGCTTGTAGAGAAACGTCTCCTTCTTCTCAGGTTTGCAGATGTTCAGATGATCGACGGGCACCTCTATGAGATCTCCGATACCCAGATCTGCAGGATGTACAAAGAGAATGTGGTGGTGAGAACGAAGCAGAGAGAGTCTCGGTGTTATTACGGAAATAGACGAATAGTTCTGTAGAGATTTCTCATTAGAGAATTCATGACGATTCGTGATATATATATATTTTTTTAAATGCACAAAGTACGCTACAGCTTCTTTGGCTTCTGAAAATAATTCACTATTCAGGAATAAAGCACTTGGGTGAATGCCTAGTTCGAGCTGTGGGAATTGCAAAGTGTTGGGACGTTCAAACAGAACGTTCTACTGCTTCTAAGGTCAGAGCAAACAGCTCCGTCATGTTTAGCGGAATAAAAACAACAACATTCCCGGTGTGCCAAGCTGCCGTACCTGCTGACTCGGCGGGAACCACTAATACGTTTATCATCGGGCCGACGGACGTGGGCGCGGTTTCGACGAAGCTCAGGATCTTGAACTCTCTGTCTTTTGCCATGTTGAGGAACGTCTCGTTCAGCTCTCGTAAGGTTGGAGAGTCTGCGACAACAATCATAATACATAAAATACATTGCAACAAAAACAAACAAACAAAAAAAACTGCTGATAAATCACCACAAAATAAAGGAGCCGGTCCAACCTTTGCAGAGCTCTCGGACTTCTATGGAGGGAAACAGGAGATAGCGGACGTTTACGGAGTACTCGGCCATGAACGTGCCGCGGTGAGGAACGCTGTAGAACAACACGCCCTTGGTGTTCTTCAGCAACGTGCTCAGCTCGGGGTCCGCCGAGGCGTCTAGGAGCATCTTTTTCACCAGCAAGCCTGCGGAAAGAGCAGGACAGGAAATAAAACTAAAACACCCACACTGAGTGTAAATGTTTAACGGTGTTTGTCCGTCATAGGAATAATGAAGTCAAGCAATAAATCGGCAGTAAACATCAGAACGCTTTCGGTATGATGTGTTCCAGAGTGGAGGTTTAGTTTAACTAGGAATCCATTCAGGATTTCTCGGAGGTCTGAACGTCAACGAAGCTTAAAAACCAATGAAACCTGATGAGCGCTGGTTTATCCCGGACCCACTGGTGACTAACCTCCCATACTGTGTGCCACCCAAACCACGGGCCGGTCACCCACTCCTGCGGCTTTCAGCTTCCTCAGGAGCTCCCCGCTGCGATACGCTAAAGACTTCCTGCACAGATCGGCCAAACTATTAAATTCACTGGAAACCTACTGTATTTCCAAATCCATACTCCCCCCTTCATTACCTCTGGTTTTCAGCCGGACACTTGGCTCGCCAGTCGCTCAGGTGTGTGTCGTACTCTACAGACAGGATTCTGAGGTTGGGGCTGTCGGCTGCTAACCACGACTGCGGGTCAGACAAGTCAATAAGGAACACGAGGAAAGCGTGAACGAATGGATCATGAAGAGCTAGAAGGTCAGCTTTCTGAGACGTGGACCGTACCTTGGGCCAGCACTCCGTGTAATCCTCTCGGATTCCTGCGGATTTTTCGACTTCCGTCAGGTCGCAGTCTTTCTGTCGCCACGTTTTGAAAGCGGCTCCCAGAAGGCCGTGCACAAACAGAATGTCCGCCTTTATGGGCTCGCTGGGTTCCGATCAACAAAAGAGCACAAAGATTATTCGTTTTTTTTTTTCGTTGTTGTAGTTGATTAGCTGTTGCAGAAGGGTCAAATTATTCAGCTGTATCAAGAAAAGTAACAAATAAAGATGTCTGAATTTAGGATAAGGACTATCCAGAACATTATTAAAATCTGAAACGATAGTGCCGAACTTTGTGGAAGAAAAAAAAAAAAAAAAGGATCATGAATGAGATCGCCTGGAATCGGACATCAATTAAACGCTTGGTGAAGATGCATCAACGGTAAAAATCAGAGTTAGTGAAAGTAAGAGCATTTCCATAAACACAGTGTGAAGAGAAAAGCTTCAGTTTGCTAGAGAGCATAAAGATTGGAATTTGGAGCGATGGGAAAAGGTCATGTGACCTGATGAGTCCAGATTCCAGAGCGATGGGCGGGTCAGGGTGAGAAGGGAAGCGATCATGTACTGTACAAGCCTCTGGAGGCGGTGCTATGATCTGGGGTTGCTTCAGTTGCTCAGATCTAGACTCAGCAAAAAATTAAATCAGCTGACGACCTGAATGTACTGAATCACCAGATTATCACATCTATGGAGTTTTTTCTTCCCCGATGGCGCGGACAATATTACGAGACTCAGATTGTGAAGAAATAATGGACTTGAAGAAATAATGATAATGCTTGATGTTTCATGTCAGAGTGACGACTACCTGGTGCGACACTGTGGGTGTAAGACATAAACTCCGTCCGGGTACTTCTGCACCTCGCCGTCTCGGTCCAGGTTGGCTAAGGCGCGGGCGGCGTGGGACGCCTGAATGATGTGAGGAGACTGCGCCATCTCAGCCAGGACTGGCAACCAACCTACAGCGACACACATGTCACGTGTCACAGATATCAAGGTTAAAATCCACCAATACCTGTACATGAAGAGGACAAAGTGCCTCTGTGTGTTTAAAGACATGGGATGAACATTTCTACTTCTGGTATCAGGATTGTAGGTGAACTGAAATAAGGTTGTATATTTTAGCTAAAAATAATAATAAATAAATATAGTTTCAAGCAACGATGAGCGGGACCAAGCACCCTGTGCCATCGCCATCCCGGGTCCAGCGCACAACCTGTGTGTTATTAAAGTGTGTTAAGACCTACAAAAAGCCTTTGTTGCCCGGGTGCACCGCACAACTCGGACACGTCACACACTATATAGCGCTGATTAGACCTTAAATATTTGTTGAGTGCATTGGTGTGTGTGTGTGTGATGTGCATGTTAGTGTGTGTGATGCGTGTGTAAGAAATTATTTGTTATTGTGTGTGTGTGAGTGTGTGTGTTAACATTTGTGATGTGTATGTTAGTGTGTGTGTGATGCGTGTGTGAGACATGACTTGTTAGTGTGTGTGTGTGTGTGTATGTGAGTTTCTGCATGCGTGTGAGAGATGTGTGTGTGTGTGTGTGTGTGTGTGTGTGTGTGTGTGATATATGAGTGAGTGTGTGAGTAAGTGTGTATGAGTGTGTACATGTGTCTGTGTCTGTGTGAGTGTTGACATTTGTAATGTGTGGGTGTGTGTGTGTGTGTGAGTGTTAACATTTGTGATGTGTACGTGTGTACAATAGGCCACAGTGAGGGGGAGGAATTGGAGACGACTAAATTATGAAGTAAATCGGGGAGAAAAAAATCCAAAAAAAAAAGAAAAAAAAAAGCACCACAGTATGATGTCACTCAATGTGATGTCACTGAACATGCCGTCACTGCATATAATGTCACTCAAATTTATTAATCACTTTTCAGTGTAAGTTTAAGGCGTTATCACGGCTGACCCGTTCGAGATATCAAAAATCCCTCCGCAATTTTGCGTCCTCAATGTCTTTAGATCACATCGGCCTGGTTTGGTGGCGATCGTATAAATCCCCTAGGAGGAGTATATCAAAATCCGTCGGGTGTTTTTTTTTGCAAACGACCCAAAATAACTGACTTTCTGTTGAGTTGAGCCCAAAATTGGTCCGGCTCAATGAGCTCTAAATGTGAGTTTCTTGTGCATACCTGAAAGTGTGTATGAGCTAGGTAGCAAAATCTCTTTGAGTTTTTGAGCATGTGAAGACCCCCAAAAATCCCAAAAAGTTGGGGAAAAAAATCCTTAGGAAAGAAAGAGGGTGCTTGGGCCCTAATAGTAAAAAAAAAAACAATTAAAAGAATTCTGAGTTCTGATTGGTTGGATTAACTGTTGATTAATTTCTTACAGCCACAGGTCTGACAATAGTGCAGTTACAAATCACAGGTTCAGATTAACACACTCATGCTACTACGTTATCGTTTCTATAGTAACACTTCACACGCCTCCAGGTAATCTACTGACGGGGTGACGTTTTCTGTAAGGAGATTCGTTTAACATTCACAGAAGGAGTTTTCAAAGCTGTAGGTTTCTGACTTCTTGAAAAAGATACATATTAGTTTTTGTTTCTACTTATTTAAAGAGCCTGGTGAGGAAATGACGATCTGTAGCTGCATCAAACAGATCATCAGATGTTAAACGTAACAATAAATGGACTAAAGGCACAAGGTTTTGCTGCGTAATCGAAAACTATAATTAACGCTGTTAAATTGCAGTGATGTAAGAGGAATAAACCTCTCCTCACACCTGACTGCACTATGTCGGCGTGTAAGCTCTCGTTCATCGCCAGGTTCCCGATGATGCGCACGATGTTGCGCTGGATTTTCTGCGAATCCCGTCGAAGCTGGTAGACTCTCTGTAAAAGCTGCAGTCCTCCCCTGGACACTATGTGCTCGCAGTGGCTCGGGACCTGGATTGGAAAAATGACAGATTGATACAACAGTTAGCTCCGAGTAATCTGATTGGACGAGAGGCATTCCATTAGCGGTGATTTTGGGATTCAGCCCCAGAAGACAGAATAAATGGAAATACAGTATAAAGACCACCACCTGTGTGTGTTTACCTTTGAGTGCTGTACGAGGGCCTGCAGGCAGAAAGACTCCACCTTCTCAGACGGGATGGAGGTGAGGCTCTGGGCATAGGGCAGTCCGTTTCCTCCGAAACACCACAACCCTCCCTGTAATTCATAATAAAAAGTTTCACGTTCATGAGTGTTACTGACACTGGAGACTCCTTCCATAACCCCTGTATGAGTGTGTATGAGGGCGCATGAGTGTGTGGGTTCACCCGTTGAGAAGAGAGGGATTGCGTGCTCTCTCTCAGTGCCAGTGAGGTGAAGTACTGCACACACTGATCCACCTCTGACTGGGGCAACGAGGCCAGCAGCTGCCTCAGACCGTCCTCTATTAGAAACTCCTGACAACATGATGCGGTGTTAACGTTAACACAAACAACAAGATCACATCATGGAGCTGAAATCGAAAGCGCAATAATGCAGACGTCATATACAACAGAGACGTACTGTATACACACTCACATCCTCCAGTTGGGGCAGCGCAGGCGGGGAAAGGAAGAAACGCAGGTCTACGTTTGGAGTACGAGCCAGACCGATAGCCGTGCGCTGGTCTATAGACTGAGCCGCTGTCTGGTACTGGTAATCTGATCGACAGGTTCAGCCGCGGGCCAATCAGAAACAAGAAAAATAAAATAGGTTACAATGTGAGCATATAAACCATGAGTTAAAAAATATATATACTATAGAGTTAATGCACATTAATATCTCATGAAAATAGTTCATATTGTTCCTGTTCATCAAGAATCAATAACCAAATGATATGTTTTGGGAAAAAAAAAAAGTTTAATACCTTATTTAGATTTTTCAAGATTAGATTTAGCATATGAATCTTCGTAAAGATTTTTAATTCATATTTTAGAATTTAGATGTTTTAGTGAAACACAGATTTTTTTTTACGGTTCAGTAAAATGTGCACACAAAATACTTCAATCAAAGTCAAACCGGGACTTATCGGATTTAAAGGCTAAAACACGACTGACGTTTACAGAAGACTTCGCGCACGGTGCGGCAACGAGACTCTTAGCCGCAATACGGACTGACGTCTGAACGGAAACGTGGAATCAAACGTTTTAAAGAAGGCCGTGCGTCCGCGAATGACGATCCTGACCGAGGTGGTTCAGAGCCCACTGCAGTCGTTCCCGTGGACGTTCAGCATCTGCATCTGATCTTTGTAAATTGACCGAAGATGCAACTAGTGGAAGAAAGAGATACGAGTGTGTGTGAACTGTACACACAGTCGTTCACCAGCACCACTTGCACATTACAGGAACTCGGCTGGGAGTTATTGCCACGTCCCCCGTACAGTCCAGATCTCGCTCCAAGATTCACATGTTTGGATAATTAAAGGAGTTCCTGGGAGGCCGGGGTTTCAGAAAACTTTCTACCTTGATGGTGTCCAAGCTCTAGTGAAACACGAGGATAAGTGCGTTAGTGTAGCCGGGGATTATATAGAGAACAAAGGAAGAACTGTGTTCTGTTATTCTGTAAAATCAACAGTCTCGGTTTGAGCGCCTTAAATTTATTTCAAAGAGCATTATCGTGATGTGACTCTTATTTACAGTAGCCCGCTTTAAGCCATTGAGCCTTTTTGTGTGTTTATGAAAACTCAAAGCAAGCAAAATGGCTGTCTGTGCTTTTCTCACTACAGGAAACATGTTGGGAATTACAGCCTGTTGTAAACACATTACATCACATGTTTCTCTCTCTCTCTCTCTCACCCTGCCAGTGAGTGTGTGCCAGGTCCTGTACAGCCTGCAGGCGCTCTGGCCGACTGATGGAGCGGGTTCTCTTCAGCAACACCCACAGAGCAAACTCATGAGGATCTGCATCCAGATGGCTTAGACGCTCTAGCGAACACACACACACACACACACACACACACACACACACACACACACACACACACACAGCGTTGGAATGAAAATTACAACAAACAACAACAAAAAAAAAAAAATATATATATATATATATATATAAATATATAATAATATTTAATATTAAGAGATAAAAGCCTAAGGTTTACACTGACTATCTCGCTTAGAAAATAAAAGATGAGTGGAAATATGCATTTCAGAAAGAGACTCAGTGCTGTTATTCTTTTCACACAATAATAACTGTAGTACAGTATCTGTACTATTGCATTATTAAAACACAATATACAATACACTGGAATGTTTGAGCTGAAAACATCAACGACAGCATAGAATTTTTCTTTTTAAGACTCGAATATCACAACTTACCATCCAGGGGACGCTGGAGGACTCGTGATGAAATTTCAATAAGTCTCCTTGCTGCTTTATGAAGCTCTTTCCTGGCTTTATAGGTAAGATCTAAAAGATATGAAATGTATCATTTAGGCAAGAACAACGTAGTACACAAAGAAGGAGTATATAAAGAGGTGTAAAAAGAACAGATGAAATAATCCTTTGCTGTGTGAGTCAGTTTTTCTACAGTAAGGCCATCAGTGAACATGTTACGATGATGATAAAAGCAGGAACGTACTGGTGCCAAGGCTCTCCTGTTCTACCTTAGTGATGGGGGTTAGGTAGATATAGGACTTCCGCTTTTCTTGGAGAATAGCCCGAGTGTCGATGGTGACCGCCTGGTTGAGCGTGACGACCTCATACGTGATCAGAACACAGCCGCTGGGTAAAGACACAGTGTTGGTCTGTTACACAAAGCCGAAACTCTCGCATGTTTTTCAGCCATGTTTTAGTTTTGCTAATCTACTCGATTTATCCCATTCCAAAAGGAAAAAGGGGAAAAAATAATAAACTTACACTTTCACTCACTCATCATCTATACCGCTTTATCCTGTATTCAGGGTTACACAAGGCGGGGCACACCCTGGACAGGGTGCCAATCCATCGCCGGGCACACACACATAAACACACACTCATTCGCACACTACGGCCAATTTGGGAACGCCAATTAACCTAATCTACATGTCTTTGGGCTGTGGGAGGAAACCGGAGGAAACCCACCAAGCGCAGGGAGAACATGCAAACTCCATGCACACAGGGACCGGAATCAAACCTGGCCGGGAATCGAACCCAGACCCTGGAGGTGCAAGGCAACAGTGCTAACCACTACACCACTGTGCCGCTTTTAAACGTATTTAAATGAATAAACATACGTAGTACTGTGCAAAAGTCTTGACCCCCCCTTTAATTCTTTATATTTTGCTTCCAAAGTTCCAGACCCAAAGTTGTATTTTTAATGCACGGTTGAGAAAAAGTTCTTGTCTTTGCCTTTATCAGTCCCTGTACCTGAGCAGTTTCAGCATAAGCCCCGTTTTTTAAGCCCCACAGTGACCTATGAATCATAAAATGAAGCATAAAAACATGTAACTCAAGGGCATGAACCAGTGAGAAACAGGTACAGATGATGACAGATGATCCGATTTGGTGTATACTGCTGATGCTGAATGATTGGAACAGACGAGAGGGGAAATGAGGTCGCTCCTCAGGCTGTTACATAAACTGGCAATTTTTAAATCATAACTTTGCAGCCTGTTGCAGTAAAACATGTGTTTCCATTTCTTTCATTTAATCGACTATGAGGAAATTAGGGATGTCCCATTACTTTTGAACAGTACCGTGTGTGTGTATTAATTTATATTCTTTTTTGTTTTTCAGACTCGTGCAAAACCCCTGTATTTCAAATGACATGGTTAATTTGTAGCTTAATCTTTCTGTATATTAGAATGATTATTTTTTATTATTATTATTACAAAGCTGACTAGGATTTTATTCCATAGGTATTTACCTGGAGACAGAGGAGAGGTGTGTAATGTCATGTTATATTCATCATCATTATCATGCATATGAATCAAACACAAACAGCCTTTGGATGGCAATTTTTTTTTTAAATCATCTTTGACCCAAATATAAAACATAAATATTAAATGTTAACTGTACTTAAATCATTTGAAGGAGAGAAATGCTACTCAGAATAACAACTAAACAAAACATCTGATTAAAATAATAAGAAAGTATAAACCCTACCCCAGTACTATGGCGCCTGTTACTTTAGCAATTCTCCCTGCAAGTAAGAAGGAAATAGAGAGCAGTGAAATGTCCATAAAGAGTCACACAGGAGTTACAGTTGTGTGCAACAACAACAACAACAAAACTTTATTCCTAGGATGAAATAAAGAAGATTCCAACCTCTTTTGGATCTGTAGATTTTGAATAATTAGATACAAACGTTGACTTTTTCAGCTCTACATTATTACAACAATGAGAACAAGAAGACTTACAGAAGTCCTTATAAAAAGAAAGTGGGATGACTTTCTTCAGTCCTGGACCCGTCAAGCTCAGCCTCCGACACGGCATCAGGCGCAGGGCTGTGACGGACATCTGCACAGAAAAATGAAGAAAAATATCATCACTAATCAGTGACACACTGGATCCTTCAGTTAAAGATAAACTATGTGATAAAACAGTCATTTTCCCCAGGCTTCAGGGACAGCACTGCAGGAGATGGGAGAAGAAAAAAAAATCTCAATACTTTTGTGTGATGCATTGCACATTCAGGGCCCCGGATTCGAGTCTCGTCTCGGGGTCTGTGTGTGTGGAGTTTGCATGTTCTCCCTGTGCTTGGTGGGTTTTCTCCAGGTAAACTGGTCACTCATCGCCTATACCGCTTTATCCTGTATTCAGGGTTCTAGGCGGGTCTGAGCCGATCCCAGGACACTTAAGGCACGAGACGGGGTACAACCAGGACGGGATGCCAATCCATCGCAGGGCACACACACACACACACACACACACACACACACACACACACACACACACATATATATACGCACATTCATCATGTCTCTGGACTGTGGGAGGAAACCGGAGAACCCGGAGGAAACCCACCAAGCACGGGGAGAACATAAAAACAGACCAGAGGTGGGAATCGAACCTGGACCCTGGAGGTGCGAGGCGGGCGGAAGTGTTAATCACTCAACACCCGAAACTCTGGATGAATAATATAATAATATAATGTCTGTGCAGAAA
Organism: Clarias macrocephalus; assembly: GCA_011419295.1. NCBI lineage: Eukaryota > Metazoa > Chordata > Actinopteri > Siluriformes > Clariidae > Clarias > Clarias macrocephalus. The sequence continues at coordinate 3,082 of JAAGKR010007311.1, read as the reverse complement.
TATACAGATTTTCTGAATATCATAACAACATGTCAGAGCAAACTGTTCAGCTTTTAAAGGTCATAGAGTGAATTTCAGTCAACAAATCCAAAATGGCTACACACGCTCCCTACATAGGGCACTAATCCACAGAACAACAACAGCTCTTCAAGTGCACTTCATATACAAAAAGGAGGTTTTTAGCATGTAGCCTCGAGCTGGCTCGCGTGTATGAGTGACTCCATGATGGTGTAGTGTGACCCAGAACAGATGCAAGTTTAACTGCTATTTAAAAAGAAATCCATAACAATACAGAGTCAGAAAATATATATTGAAAAAATGCAAATTTTGTGACCGAAATCTAACTGTTTCTTTGTTTGTTGCATTAAAAGGTTAACCAAATATAAGCGTTATCCGTTATCACACCTCCAGCTACAGCGTATATGTAAAAAAAAAAAATATATATATATATATAACAATTTACCTTGTTTTAAGAATTTATAAATGCTAGGATTAAAAATTATACAGTAATCTCTTTCCAGTTTTCACTAAAGACAGAATAAACAAAATAAACAAAATAACCAGGAAGCGTCCGACATATTGAGCTACGCAATAACCGTAAACCCAGGAGTATAAGACGCACGCTAAAATATATATCTATATATACGGTATATACTAGTCAAGCCCTTACCACAGTTACGAGAATACTCCCTCTATTGCGTTTGTATGGCGCCATCTAGTGGCTATCTGCAAGGTTCATATTTAAAAGGAGTTTTTCAATAAGTTTATTATTTGTCACATACTCGACCATACACAGTATGATATGCAATGAAATGCTTATACAACGGTTCTTGACCTAAAAAAATAAAAAATAAAAATAAAAATAAATAGGGGAGGGTGGGATGGAAAGACAGAAGGATAAAAGGATTTTACTGCAACAGAAAAAAACTGCACTGAGGGAAATGTTTTTTTTAAATTAAAAAGTAATAATAACAATAATAAACAAATACTTTTTAAAAACTTTATTTGTTTATTTTATTTATTCCTCAGTTACATGGATAATGTAACAGTTACTAACCCCAGCCCCCGCCCCTGCGCGCACACACATTTATATATTAATTTTATTCCCCAGTTACTAAGTAATATAACAGTTTATATGTTGTTTTATTTTCAGCAAAACATGAAGATATTTTTCTTCAGAAAAATAGGTAGTTTTCTTTATTTAATAAAAAAAAATACAAATGATAAATATACACATGAATATAAAATACTCATATTTTAAATTAACCTGAAAAAACAACCAACGTTTATTTAAAAACATTATTATTATAATATATATATATATATATATATATATATATGATATAATATATATTATTATAATATAATAATAATAATTATTATTATTCCTGCCTTCTTGGTGTTTCCACTATGTTGCCTTGTGGTTCGTGTCATTATTGTTGTTCTTTTTTTGTATACACACACACACACACACACACACACACACACACACACACGTGATGGACAGCACTAGCACATGCACAGCACGGTGGACAAACAGTCCAGTCCCTCGTACACGTGATGGACAGCACTAGCACATGGACAGCTCGGTGGATAAACAGTCCAGTCCCTCGTGGGGCAGGTCCTGTTTGCTAGTGGCGTCCCTCAGCTCATCCTCCTGCAGCAGCACCGTGAAGCAGATGTTCCTGTACTCCAGGGTCTCCGCGTTAAACCCAGTGGTCGGGATGGTTGTGGCGATTTCTCCTCTCTTTAATTTGTACTGTATGTTTGTTTTTCCTGCTGTGGTCAAACCCAGCATTAATATTCTCAGCTGCTTCTCGCCAAAAGGTCTCCTGAAGATCGACGGCGTTGTCAAACTCATTATAATCCGACTGTCAGCACACTGGGTGGCCCGAGCACTACGACCACAGAGAGCTACAATAAGAGATGTCTATGACTACGACTCTTCTTCCTTGTGGCTTTTGGCTTCTGACAGCCAACTCATACTGTAGGTGCTGGACTGGAACATCAGCTTGGCAGGAACACAAAAACAGAAAATCTATCACTTTAGTCAGTTTTGTTTAGATAATTGATCAGGCTACCTATTGATTTTCCAGGTCATTTTCCCTAGAATATCTTCTCTTGTCATGTCTAGACCATGCTGTCTCTGAGATGCGGCCTTTGTCTTTTGCCGTATCTTTCGCAGTTCATCAGTATACACATTACTTCTTCATCTTCATCTTCTTCTTCCTTGGTGGTTGGAATCCAGTAGGTTATATTATATCAGCACCAGCTGCGGGTCTCGTTCTCACTCATCTTCCCGGATTCTTAATGGCTTAATTTTCCAGACCAGCTTTCCTTAAAACGTCCAGTACCTCCTTCCCGGATCTTTTCTTGACTTGTCCCGTGTTTTGAACTCTTCATCCGCTTTATCCGGTACTTCCACACACTCCTTCTTCTCGACACTTTTCCTCTCGATACTGAGAATTTTGTAAGACCTATAGATCTCTCTCTGTCCTCGGCTTCCCTGTCCTTTAACGCTGACTTTCCACTCCAGTCTTTCTTGAAGTGCTTCCTTCCCTGATCGGTGACCCTAAAAGACTCTTAACCTTGCTCTCTACTCTCTCTACGTCTTGGGGCTGTGCCACCATAGCTTAGCCTCTCCTGCATACTGGATATTTCCTGCATATATTTCCTGCATGCTCAACAGTCTCACGTTCATGGCGCTCCTCACAGAGTCCCGCTGGGTCTTTAACTACTAGTGCTATTAAGGTTGCTGTGTCCATTTCTTCACCGTAATACGTGTTACATTTACATTTACAGCATTTACAGCAAACGTCTATTTTTTTACTTCAGTACACATACGAGCCGTCGTTTATGTCCCGGGGTCAGCCGGGTTATGATCACCTCCTTCCTCCGGTTCCTACCACATATTGTCCTCACACCTAACCATGTCTGTATGCTGTACACGTGTCTACCTGTATAAGATAAGTGGATCCAAGGAAGAGAAGGAATATGTAGAAGCCAATAAGGCAATTAATGTAACGAATTGCTAGAACATAGTCAGGGGCTTTTTCAGATTCAGAGATGGTAGTTCTGCACA
>JAAGKR010007310.1:0-37468 GCA_011419295.1 Clarias macrocephalus | reverse complement strand
GTATGTGGAACAAGGGATTATACACCCTTGCGCACTAGCTTTTTTCATTTAGCTGAGATTCTTAAGCGGAAATTTTTCTTAAGTAAGTGGAAATATTAATAATATATAAATATATAACAAATTAAATTTTGTTTAAAAATTTCTCAGGACTTTCCAACATGTTTTTTTCTTCTCAACTTTTGCCTACAACGTTTAGCTAGTCGAGGTATGCCAGTCGAGCAAAATGAGTGCTATATACTTTTGACACAAATATACAATGTAAAGCATAAAAAACTAACACCCAGTTTTGGTTTCACATTATACTCTTGCGAGTCTGCACCTTTAAATTGCTATTCGTATTTGAGGAAATGCGTAACTGATGTTTGTTAGTCGGGAACTTACTATAGTGTTTGTGGAAGTGATGTATAAAAGCAGTATCATACTAGCGGTCATGCTGTTGTGCTAAACATGCTGATATTCATCACAACAGCATTTCCTCTTGTGTGAAATTGCTTATGTATATGCTTTCTACTCGGCATATTTTTGTCATCTCAATAGGGGGTCCTTATCCGGGTATGTTTAGAAAAATATTCACTGTTTTTGCCCTTATCACATTTTTGTATTAGCTGGAAATTTAAGCAGCAAATTAGATTTTCCCCTAATGTGATCTCATATACGAGGATCCCCTCCCTCTAGTTTCCTTTTCTTATTAGAAGCTATCAATAGTCAGTATATCAGTGCATCTGTGATGCTCAAGCCCAACAGATTTCATTTTGTTTTTTCAGACAGATGTGTCTCACCTTCTCTAGCTGATCTCCATACTAGTTCAGATTATAGCAAAAATTTTATAGCAAAATGTAAAAAGATTTAATATCAAAATACATTTATAATAATTGAGTCATTAGAGAAAAAATATATAGTTTAACTATATTAGTGCATTAAATTAAACAAATAAACCATAAAACAAACAATTGTTGATTCATGCAAAAATATCTAAAATTGTTCAACAGTTTTGAGAAGAAGGAGGTGGTTCGGTAAGCAAGGGCAAAAGCCCTCAGTTTATTAGAGCATGTTAAAAATATATTCTAAGAGGATTGATAACTCTAAATTGTCCCTGTGTGTGACTAAGTATGTGACTGAGTACATGCTGCCTTGCCTTATGGTGGACTTGCATCCCATCCTGTGAATTCATTGTGACTTTAAGCAGAATAAAGTGAAGAATGATTGAATGAATAAAGGACTGAATGAATGAGCCGCACCTTTATGACTTACTCGGCTTATTAAACTAAAAGTGGAGTAAGTTATTATCCTTTTATATTATCACATCGGTTCCCATTTGAAATAGTGAGGGATACAGAGCTAAGCAGCTGTAATTCTCAAATTCTCAACGATACCTCTTTTAAAACAGTTTAAATCTAAATTAGTTCCAATTGTTGCGCTCGAATAAGTTCCAGCAGATCTTTCTAATCAGGGTGAATGTTGGAGTCAAACAGGTTGGATGAAAAAAAATAATAAAAGAAATATCACAAATCAGAGGAGGAGGTGACGACACATTTATATTGTATATAATTGCTAAAATCTTTCTCGGCCCTCCCAGCTGGAGACACGCCACCAGGAGGATGTTTAAAAGTGATCTAAGGCCTGGGATGTTTCCAAAAACTTTTTTTTTTCCAAACCTAACCCCGACTGCTTCTTTTGTTATGAATAACTCAGGAGGTGAGTCTGGGATTCAATAATAATAAGCATGCGATTCTTTTTTTTATATGTATTTATGATGTCCCTGATTGACACATCACTTAAAAAACAAACCAATAACCATACTGTATCTTCCTAACCCAATATAATGGTCATATTTGAACAGGAATGATTAGAAATTAGTTTATACTATCCTGCAAAATAAATCATTTTATTGCTTTAAAACCTAGAAACACTCCAGTCTCGGGCACACTAGAGGGTGCTCTCAGTAAGGTCTCTAGCATGACACTAGACACTTCGCTCCCCATTTGACCTCGAAAGCTAATGCCTTCTACCACCTCCTTGTTTCCTTCATTTTATTTATTTATGCTTTATTTATCCAGGTGAAGCCCACTGAGATGAAATATCTTGTTTGCAGGAGAACTCTCCCCTCCTGCGTTCACACGAGAGAGCCTCTGCCTGACTCTAATGAGTGACTTTCCTATTTGTGTGCCTGAAAGAGAGACTGCGTTAAACGAGCGTGTATAGTCTGTAATCCACTCAGACAGAATTTCATATCCATTGGTTTTTAAACAGGCATACGTAAACACACACAGGCACCCTGATGTATTTTTCAGACGACACTTTGTTCGGTTAAAGAAATCAACTAGGCTTAGCGCTTACCATCGAGAAATGTAGCTTGCTTTTAGCACACAGCCTATACATCATCTGAATCACAGATGTCTCCGTATTCCATATACACAGTAGGAGTACTACGTGATGTGTGAAATAAGGGTATCTACACCAGACATAGTGCGGATATGTTAAATTGCTTTAAATTAATGTAAGGGTTGGGTAAAAATAAAAGAAAATTTCGTACAAGTTCAACCAGTAGAAAGAAACAAGAAAATGTTTACATTACGTTTTAGCACAGTTATTTCCTGGAGCACAGAGGCACAAGCGCACAGGATCAACTATCATACTGCTTGCCTGGAGCAAAGAGGGTTAGGGGTCTTGCGCAACAGCACAGCAGGGGTAGTGCTGGGGATTGAACTCTCAACCTTCAGATCAGTGTTTATCTCTTTGCATATCATTGCACATCATGAAGTAAATTGTGTATTATACAGTGTGTGTCTATATATATATACACACACACACACACACACACACACACACTGGATAATACATAATGTACTTCATGATGTGTACCTTCTTCTCATTCTTTATATTCTATCATATTGTACATTAATACTACAGTCATCCAAAGTATGAAATAACTCATATGGAATTATATACTACACATAACGGTGTTAAACAACCCAGAATATGTTTTATTTTAGATTGTCCAAAGTACCTACAATTAATTTTAATTTCATTCCACAGGTCTGCATTGTCACGGTGGTGTAGTGGTAAATACTGTCGCCTTGCACCTCCAGGGTCTTCCAAAGTGCCTGTGTGTGTGTGTGTGTGTGTGTGTGTGTGTGTGTGTGTGTGTGTGTGTGTGTGTGTGTGTGTGTGTGTGTGTGTGTGTGTGTGTGTGTGTGTGTGTGTGTGTGTGTGTGTGTGTGTGTGTGTGTGTGTGTGTGTGTGTGTGTGTGCCCTGCGATGGATTGGCACCCCGCCTCATGCTCTAAGTCTCCAGGCCCCGGCGTCCCTTAATACAGGATACAGCAGGATAGATGATGAGTGAGGTGTGACAAGAGTTAGTGTGTGACATTTCTTGCCTTCCTGATGTGCTTTGAACCATCAGTTGTCTAGTGCAGAGGTAGGGTGTGTACAGAGTCGATAGCCTTATTAGTGCTACTACAATTACTGTACAAATCCATATCACAGCAAGAAATACTGAGTAAAGTAAAGAGAAAAGAAAGTCCATTAATTTCTTTAAAAAAGATGAGGGTCAGTCATTCGAAAATTCTCAAGAACTTTGAATGTATCCCCAAATGCAGCTGTAAAAACCATTAAAACACTACGATGAAGCTAGCTCTCATGAGGATCGTCCAAGGAAAGGAAGATCAAGCGCTACCTCTGCTGCAAAGGTTAATTTTATTAGAATGACCAGCCTCAGAAACCGCTGATTTACAGCACCTCAGATTAGAGCCCGCATACTGTACAGGCAGACATATTTCAATATACCGTACACTGCACTGTCCAGAGGAGACTCCGTGAGTCATGGCCTTCACGCTCGGATTGCAGATCAGATGACCCGGCTTCTTCAATCACTCGATGTAAATCCAATTGAGATGGTTTGGGATGAGTTGGACCGGAGAGTGAAGGAAAAGCAGCCAGCAAGTACTCAACAACTCTGGGAACTCCTTCAAGATTGTTAGAAAACCATTTCAGATGACTGCCTCATGAAGCTGACTGAGAGAAGGCCAAGAGTGTGCAAAGCTGTCAAGGCACAACGTGGCTACTTTGAAGAATCGAAATTATATAAAACATTCTGGGATATTTAACACGTTTTGATGACTCCGTATATAATTTCATTACATATGATAAAAACACCCTTCACAGGGCACTGCATGTCCATTTGGCAGTGATATAATTATGTTGGGTACAAAACTATAGTTTCTTTCACCTTATGTAGTGTACTGTTTGGTCGCTTGACAGAGGATTGGCATACGAACTGATCGAGTGCAATATATTCAGTTCATTCATATAAATTTGGAATTCAGGTTTTCTTCTCTACATATGCTACACTGTTAAATAATGATTGGACCATCCTACACAGTGCACTATAGGTCATTTTGGGAACAGAAATTTATCTGTACATTTACATTTCCGCATTTGGCAGACACTCTTATGCAGAGTGACTTACAAAAGTGCTTTGAAGTTTCTGTCTTTGGATAAATCTTTCCACGGGTTACTATGTTACCAACTAAGTGCCCTCAGTTAAACACTGTTGGAAGGTGGCCATTATGAGCTTTATGGAAGTAATAATCTTGTGTGTGTGTGTTTGTGTTGTAATATGACGGTTCATGGGACATGTTGGGAATTAAACTTTATACGTATGTGTTTGATGCATCAGATTTCAAATAATGGTTTATACATGCTCAGTTGTCACTGAAATTGTGCACAGCAGTGTTCAGGCCACAGACGTCTGGACTTAAGCACTATTCACATGTAGGGATTTATAAGTGCCGGAGGGAGGACGTCGAAAGCAGAAGTGTGTCTCTGATTCTGTCCTTGGACTTAAGCCCATTATTCTTGCTTGTTACTGGCTCAAGTAAGGAGCTCTATTAAGTTGAGCGCTCCTGTTTGACAGTTTGATGGCACCATAATGTGTCACACTGAAATTTATCTTTTGGGCTGTAAATATACTCAGCAATGATAAGTACGTAAATATAACCCTATTGATTAAAAAGTAGTATAGTCTTTTCAAGTCCATGAAAAGATTTTTTATTTTTTATTTTTTGGTCTATGTCTATGAAAGTGACCAACATCTATTCTAAGGGTATTAAAAAAAAAGAAACAAAACATGATATAATAAACTATTTCAAAGCAAAATAAATAAATAAATAATGTAATGCTGCCTCTTACCTATTGTGAACTTAAAAGTGTGTGCAACCCAACGCTGTTAATCATAGAAGCAGATGGCCACAGGAAACCGGGAGGAGGCTCTGCAGCCATGATGAATCTGACTATTGTTTTAATAGTCGGGCCTGTGGAACATGTGTACGTCTGCACGGAGCTCCTGTGTAGTTTTTCCTAAGTAGATGCAGCTAATGAAATCCATCCCTTCATGCCTAACAAGGCAAAAGTGATTAGCCACACACACACACACACATATACACACACACATAGACACAGTAAAGAAGGCATGTGAATGCTAGCCAGGTGTTCTACTGGGAAAGTAGCTTTGACTGCATTTGATTTCAGCATTCTGAAAACCATTAGACCTTGCTTTTTTGTGTGTTTTTCAGGGCTGTGTACCAAAAGCTGAATGTCTTTGATAGAAGAGGGTTCATTTAGAATTTAACAAGCGACTTACAAGAAGAAAGAACAGTCTTGCTTTATGTAGGGTTTTAAAAAAAAGTTAGTAAAATAATCAACACCAGGCTGTGATGTCCGTATCAGTTTTCTTTGCCTCATCATCGTCTCTTTATTTTGTCTCTATATGTTAAGATGCCATATATCATTTTATCAGGAAACCCCAAAATCCAAACTTTCCCATGTTAGAAAACATATTTACAGCTTTTCCTAAATGTAACAAAGCTCCAACACTGGAAACTCCTCCTAAAAGTGCTTGGTAAACATCTCACAGGCACAATTAAAGTCTGTTTATATGGAGCATCCATCATATAAGTCTTTGTGTAAGTCTTTGTGTACTTTAGATATGATGACTCTTAAACTCTGAAGAAAAAAAACCCAGACTTTTCCAAAGAGAAAATTAACCAAACCTATAATAAACCAAACATGACATGTGATGTCGATTATCTTTAAATCTACCTTAATGAAGAGGTTAAATATTGTACAACTAGATTAGCTAAGATTAAACTAGATTTAAATTCTAGTTAACTGAATAATGACAAATGTGCCCTAGACCTATTACAGGTCATCTAGCTAATTGTATCACGAGAGGTGTTCAAGTCAGACCTGAACTTTTGATTGTGCTGAATAACAGGGCACGGTTATGAGAGTGATATTATGCTTGTGCTTGGATATGATCATGGCAGAAAGTTTTCTCAGTAAGCCAAAGCCTGCCAGTGTCATTGTCACTGCTGAAACTCTGGCCTCACAGGAACTCCTTTAGTATCCATTTCCTTTACTGGGGAAAAAAAAAATTGTCTGGTTTGTTCACCAGAGGCATTCTGTCTTTGCAGTCCGATCCTGGCTCCAGTGTACTGAGAAACCTTTCCACCTCGATGGGATCCAAGCATTAGTGTAGGAGGGGATTATACATAGAAATAAAGGTAATTTTTAACTCTGGTAATCGTGCTGTTATGCTGCACAAGTCCCAGTTTAATTTCAGTGTCCCTCGTTTATTACCTGGGTTAATTTTATTAAGGTATAAAGTGGATGGTGCATATATAGTACAAACAAACTCCTGCAGTGCATTATGAATAATACACACAGCTGCTCAGCCAGTGAGTACACTACCATGAGAGGACGGTAGCTATGTAAAGGAGTTGTTAAGAATGATTTATATTGTTGTTATTTTGCAGTATTTGGAACATTTCTTAAAATGACTGGTTTTACAGTAAGACCACTAAGTAGGTCTTGGTTATATATAAACGTTATCATTCTTTTTTTGGGAAGGAGGGGCAGGGGGGACAAACTTTTCCTTGTAATTTTGCATATGCTAACTGATGTGTTTCTTTACTTGTGATCCTTTTAACCCCTTCATTAATCACCCCTTTATAAGTGCTGCTGTATCTTCTGTACTGCCAGATTTTTCTCAAACCGCCTCATGGTCTAAATAGGAACCTGCACTTTTGACATTTTATTTATATTTATTATGTGTGTCTTCATTAATCTTTTTGCAAATGATGTCATGCTTTTGCGGCAAAGCTGAAAAAAAACAACAACTCATATTTACAGATCCTTTTACAGATGTGGTACGAAAGGACTGGAATGGCTGTGATAAATATAGATCTGTTACCTCTCGCATTCTGTTTCCCTCCATTAGCATTGTTCTGGGTTATGGAAGGACGTCAGTCTTTGACACATTTGCTCTTTACTTGCGTGTTTCACATTATTACAGCTTAGTTGTGATTTTTAGTGTTTTGATGATAGACTTGCTGTGCCTCTGCTCCAGTGCATTTCTGTTAAAAAAAAAAAATTACACTCCCTTACACACCTACATTATTTGGGTTTTGTTATTTTGAGACCTGGTATGTTTTTCACCTTACTACGTGTGTGAACACCACGTTTGAGCCAAATCAGGATGTGGTCAAGGCATTAAGCCATATGTGTGAGGGCTAAGTAAAGTATAAAAGAGACCAGCCTTGCTAGATTAGTATACCCGAGTTGTGTGTTGCCTCCTGGGGTGGCTGGGCATCTGGGTGTTGCAAGGTCACATGGCTTATTCTAAATGAAACCTTTCTCACATTGAAACCTTTCTTCCTGTATTGGTTTGAACAGAGCTCTAAAGGCGTGACTGAAAACATGAGCTATCGCCAAAAAAAGGTCATCGTTTCTCCTCAGCACTCTCATCAAAACCTCACTTGTTTTCATTGTCAACAAACCCCAATAAAATTGGGACTACCTGAGGGTTCATTTGAAGCACAATCCAAATGAACGAGCAGTGAAGTCACCTTTAGATTGCTGGGCAGTCTTTTCAGAACAAATGTTACCAACACTGACAGACTTACTTGTGTCAGAAACCAAAAGCATCTTTATTAGAACCTGTTTACTTGAATAACCAGAGACTCATAAACCCTAAATAAACTGACCTTCCTATTTTGAAGGAAAGACAGGCCTTTGTTTCTTTGTCGATCCTAAGTTGTTAGGGAGATGTGTCAAGGGTTAAGGACCTTGTTCATCTCGAGTACATCGGAGCGGCTTGGAAGAGTTCAGATTCGTATTTACAGCCTTTTGACTGGACGCTGCAAACCTTTATCCATGAGCCACCACTGAGAAAGAAAGAAATACACAATGCTTTCACACAAATGTGCTTTTCAGTAACACCTGAGGCAATGGCTTGTTGACACCACTAACATTTATGGCTGTTTCTATGGTAACGCTGCTAGTTAAACCAGACACTAGTTAAATCCTAAATGCCTTCCTGTCCCTTTATATGCAGAAGAGGCGTTAGGGTCCGAAATTTTCACACTTTGATAAACTTGTCTAAAATCATGGTATACAGCGTTCGAACACCGAAGCTGGTGATGAAATTTAAAGCAAATATTAATTACGAAATATTTGTACAGAAAGTCTCTCTTCACAGGATTATGTATGCAAAATTCTCAAACTTCATTTACAAACCGTACTACAGGACTGGTATTGCTTTTTGAACGCTCTTTCGTCTTATCTCTAATTATAATGGAAGTTTTCGAAATCCCATGATGTTGCAAGACATTTTGCTAAAATGTGTGAATGTGTTAATTCTGTATGTAGACTTTTGGGATGACATTTCTGTAACCGAAGAGAAACAAAAAGGTTCATTTCCATAATTGTGTGTCAGAAAGAAATTTTAGAAACTTTCATGAATTTTCTTACATTGTCAATTTTTTCACAGTTTTTAAAAGCTGAAAAGAAAGCTAGTTTAGTTCAGTTCAGTTTTTACTAAATACTGCCATGTTCTTTTGTGTGTTGTCAGTGTTTAATAAGAAGCATGATAGCAAGCAAGCATCGATAAGAAACATGCTAGAAGTGGCAGCAGGTCTGCATTCCATGCACAGAGAAACAGAAGTTACTGGTAGATCTAGAGGAAAAGGGTTATAAAACGTATAAGGAGACACAACCAGACATAGAAGGATAATGAGAACACTGGAGTAAAGAACTTGAGATCATGTAGATGATAATTAATAGAGATTAATGTTCAAAAGAAAAGAAATAATCTGCACTACATAAGACCAAAGACTTCTTCACTTTGTTTAGTGTACTACATGGACATAGGCTGTATTATCTTTATATCAGGGTGGTCTACAGGTTTGTTTTAAGCATCAGCGTGGAGAGGAATCTAAGGAATAATGTGTTATGGGAACTGTAAAAAAAAATAATAAAACGGGAGTGTCAAAAAGACAGCATTGACCTAAATCTCTGTAGATTTCAGTCCTACTTTTTTTTTTTTTTTTTTTTTTTTTTTGCTACACCATCACCATTTTTTAAAAAGTTTGTATTAAATTAAAACTGACGTGAATATAAGCAGGTTTTGGTTGTTATTATTTATTACGACTGTGAAGTTTATAACCCTGAACAGTACAATGTTCAATGTACAATGTTACAATGTATGTAATCTGGACCAAATTCCACAACCCTCATTTCATGCAAAAAAAATCAAATAAAATTAATTCATTAAAAATGCATTGCAAAGTTTGTCTGAGACTCATATGAAGCTTCTACAGTGCCACGAAACTAAATCAGTTGGTATCTTTCACTTTGAAAGTTGTATGGTATATTGAGTAGAAATGTAACTCATTTCTTTCACTTGAAGTATTCGTATGAATAAAAAGAAGTGGCCAAACGGCTACTAACCGTTACATTTGAAATAAATACACCATAACTATATATTTTTGCATGGGACAAGTGTTGTGGAATTTGGCCCCAATTACTTACATTTGTACCTATAATGACCAAAAGCTATTGTAATGCACTTTTTATCCCTAACACAGGACAGGACATTTCTCAATACAGCCTCCATAATGAGTGTTGTGCATTGCCCATTTCATACCTTCAAGCTTAATAGCCTTTCTTTTCTGTTATTATTTGTGCTAAATAATCTTTAAAGAGGGGATGTTCAGATGTCTTTGCAACATGAGTTCCGTGAAGCATGCATGCAGACTTTGACCAGAGGTGCTATTAATTGCAGATTTCTGAGGCTGGTAGCTCTAAATGAAGTTCTCCTCTGCAGCAGAGGTCTCAGGACAGTCCTAATGAGAGCCAGTTAAATTATAGTATTTAAATGTATAATAGGTTTGATTCCCAGCCAATGCCCAAACCCCAACCACTGGATGCAGTCCGGATAAAATGTGATGGTTGCGTCAGGAAGGGCATTCAGCGTAAAACCTGTGCCAAATTGTTGTTAGTCCACTGTGGTGACCCCTGAACAGGAGCAGTCGAAAGACTAACAACGAGCTTCAGGTAACATTGCAAAATACCTCCGAGCTCTTGCAGTTTTCCAGATGGACTGACCTTCATGTCTGAAACTGATGATGGACAGTCGTTTTGCTTTACCTATTCCCCAACCCATTCATAGTTTTGATGTCTTTGGTACAAGTTCTACAACCTAGGAAAAAAAAAAAAAAAAAAAAGGTTTGTTGTGTCCAAACCTCGGACTATTACTGTATATCAAGCTGTGACTTGTCTCTATTCTGTACAGTCTTTGGTCACGGTCTCTGGATAGCCATATGAACATCTGTGCGTGTATAAATCAGTCCTCACATGAACTTTGGAAGGCCTTATCAATAATGTCCTAATTTATTTAATACAGCACCATTATCTGAGAATTTATGATGTATGACCAGCCAACATGCAGTGAAAATGTGAGGTTTTTAAAAAAATTTTGGAAAGTCGTTTTTATTTCCTTTTTTTTTTCCTGTTATATTTTATATATATATTTTTTTTTTCTTCTTTTTTTTTCCCCCCACATCTTGTTTTTGAGTGACACACAGTCCATGCTCTGTCCCGTGTCGAGCAGTGGTGAAAATTACACGAGCGCCTCGCACAGCTCAGAAGTCATAAATGACATTTCATCACGGACCATCTCAAACCTTGCTGAGCAAATAGCGAGATATTTGACCTGTCACACTCTCATAACCACGCCATCCAGGAATGTTTGATATGGTCTCATTTAATATCAACGCTGAACCAGAATACTGCTATACTTTGAGTCATTTCGCCAGCAACGGGTTCTGACAAGCTGCCTGGAGCATACAGCTGAGAATTTTACTGATGCAGAGCGTCAGGAGTCAAACCTGGGATAGAGACTGTAGATCCCTGTTGATTTAATGTGCTTCTAGATGTAGTTACAGCTGCATCTCTGGATTCCTGGATAAAAGTCTGCGAGCACGCAAGCCTATAGCGAGAGCAGCGGCACATCATCCTTCCTGACCTACATTCACGGCAAAGCTCGCCAAGCTCTCTCTATTTTAATAGCACGTCTTAAGCTAACCTATATACACCAGCCTGACAGTATCTTAGGCATTGCATAGACTTACCTTGTAATCTGGCAGCTAAGTGTGAGATTTGTCTTTTGTGTGGAATATTTATTTATTATTATCATTAGTAAACTAATTTTCTTGAACTGGTATATTAGTCAGCAAGTTGTGGGTGGCTGGATCCCCTGGTGTGAGATGGATGAGGGAAAGACACTGCTTTATTCAGGCTGATGAGGCGATTGATTGGAACACATTCAAATTATTTAGAATTGCTATGCAATTTGATTCAGGAGATCAATGAATTTTTTTGTCTTTGTCAATTGTCTTTTTATAATATTATTATTATTATTATTATTATTATTATTATTATTATCTGTATGCTTTACTGTTTATTTTTCGTATTATGTGCCTAGCTTCTCGTCTGTTTTTTAAATGAATTCTGTAACAGTACATAAAGTAACCTTGCTTGCTTTTCCATTCGTCTTTGTCATTCTGTCTCTCCCTGTCTGTCTGTTTGTCTGTCTATCACTGCCTATCAATGTTTTTGTCCCTGCTGTCTGTATGTCTCTGTCTTGCTATCTGCTTGTCTCAGGTTTTATTATGTCTGTGCAGCTGTCTGTCTGTGTCCAAGTTTGTCTGTTTGTCTTTATCTCCAAGAATGTGTTTTTTCCTGTCTGTCTTTCTCGAAGTCTGTTTTTGTCTTTCGGTGTGGTCTCTATAAGCCAGTGACTGCTTATCTGTCTCTTTGTCTCTAAGTATGTCTGTCTTTTTGTCTTCCTGTGTTTCTGTACATCTGTGTGTCTGTCTGTGTCTTGCTATGTCTCTACGTATGTCAGCCGGTCTTTGTTCGTCTCCCTGTCTGCACATTAATCTGCCTTTATCAGTCTGTCTGTCTCTGTATCTGCCTGCTAGTATTTCTTTAGCTGAATGTCTGTGCCTCTTTGTGTTTGTCTGTTTCTCTCTGTCTCTCTCTGCGTCTAACTATGCGTGTACCTTTGTCTGTCTGTCTTTCTCTATATGTTTTTTGCATTTTTGTGACTGATTGTCTGTCTTTAAGTATGGATGTCTTTTTGCTTGCCCGTCTGCTTGCCTATATATCTGTCTGTGGTTGTCAAGTGGTTGACTTTCCATGCATTTTTATGCATATGTGTGTGTCTGTCTCTCTGGCAATCTTCCTAGCTGTCTGTACGTATTTCTGTGTGTTTTTGTCTGGCTGTTTTCTCCTGTGCGTGTGTGTGAGGGAGAGACTGAGAAGTAATATAATAAATCACTAATGTAATATTGTGTATGTGAATGGAACAGAAAGTACAGGAGAATTTATGTTTTTATGTTGACTCTACTCCCACGTTGTTCTCAGACTGAACTCTGCAGGAACCTGCCAGACAGTACAGTGCATCGACTCGCAGGTTGCCATAGCAATAATCAATGTGGGTCATTGGGTGTGTGATTGGACACAGGGGGGTGTTGGGCACATCTGCGTTCTTTCGCCCGATTGGCTGATGGTGCTTCTGGTTTTCATTAATAACACAAGGTAGTCGGCAGGCAGAAAATTGCCTTGGCTTTTATTATACTGCTCTCTCTCTCTCACACACACACACACACACACACACACACATACACATACACATACACATACACTCACACACAGACAGACATCCTCAGTTGTCACGACATGACGAATGTCTGTTTGGATCACATTAACATGAGTAATGGCTCTTTGTACTGTCTCATGCAGTGGCAGAAGAATAAACGCATAACATTTATTTTGATGTAAAGAGTAAAGAGTAAACGTGGGTTACTCTTTACTGCTAAAGACCAAGTGCATTGAAACTACTTGAATTAATTGGAAAGTTGCTGAAATGTTTAATTGCTGTGTACCAATAAACTGGGAAATTGGGTTAGATCTGTGTGTGTGTGTGTGTGTGTGTGTGTGTGTGTGTGTGTGTGTGTGTGTGTGTGTGTGTGTGTGTGTGTGTGTATATACAGTATATACATATATACACAGTTTTCTGCTGTGTAGCCTATCATCCTATAGATTCCTGAATTGAGAAAGGTTCCCAGTGTCTGATCCCTGATCATCAGTGTTTTCCAATTAATCCATCCCTGATCATCAGTGTTCCCTAATTAATCAATCCCTAATCATCACTGTTCCCTAATGAATCTATCCCTGATCATCAGTGTTCCCAAATGAATCCATCTCCGATCAGAAGTGTTTTCCGGTGAATCAATCCCTAATCATCAGTGTTTCCTAATGAACGAAATTAATTAATCCCTAATAATCGGTGTTTCCTAATGAATTAATCCCTGATCATCAGTGTTCCACAATGCCAAATCTGTGAACATTTAGTGTTTCAAAATGACATTGATGTTTCCCAGTGACCAGTCCCTGATCATCAGTGTCTCCCAGTGACCAATCACCATCTAAAATAAATTAGAATTTTTTCTACTTCAAATGTTATTTGTTATATACAAAGCCATACACTGTATGATATGCAGTGAAATACTTACATTTCAGTGTTTCTGAATGACTAATCACTGATCACCAGTGTATCCAAATGGTCAATCACTAATCAACAATGTGTTCTAACGACTAATCAATGATCATTAATGTTTCCCAATGACCAACCAATAATCACCAATGTTTTCTAGTAACCAATTACTGATTATCACTGATCACCCAACCTGAGGTGCCATGAATAAAGATGATAAAGACGATGTCTTTGTATAATGAAAAAATACCTAAAATGTATATTTACAGTATATATTTATATTTATATCTAATATATATATTATATATATTATTAATAGTAAACAATATCTTCACAGTATACTGTAATTTGTAATTATTATGTAAATTAGGCTATGACATCATCTAGTGGCTTCCAGAGACTTTTTTTTAGCCACTTTCTTCTAAAGAGATGACAGCACTCTTTATGATGCAAAATGTTCGGAAAAGTGTGAAATCACTAGCACAAGTGTATGCTTAGAGTCTGTATGTTAAGTGTAGAGAAATGTGTGGAAGGTGATGAAGAATCTGTATATAACACGGAAAAGTGTTATTACTCTGTGAGCACAGTGGCTGTGCTTGGTTATAACAAAAAAGCTTATTAGTGTAAATAAATATATAAAAGATTAGGTCTCAGAGGGAGAATACAAGGCAGCTAAACCATATGCTTATAAAAAACTAAACAAAAAAACACTCCTAAATAAAAAAAACTAATACAAAGGAATGAATGTGACTGTCAGGAGTGTGGCATGATAAGAGATATATGGAACAGGAGCGCGAAAGCGAGACGAGTCAGAGTCAGTGATAAAACATGCTGAAATTATAAACACACATCACACTGGGTGACAGACATGCTGGTGTGGAAAATTATTATTATTATTATTATTTTTTTTTTTAAACAGCAGCACTGGTGCTGCATCTGTGGTTTATGGTTCCATATAAAGCGATTATTTATATAAAAATAGCTTAGCAGTGGATATGAGTGCCTTACTGAGCATGTTAAACTTGACATTATTATTATTTTTTTCCTAAGCAGTGTGGTGTTCTCAGGAGTCTGCTTGTTTCCATCTGCCAGCCTGTCTATTCATCTACATCATACATTCATCTCTTCATCATACGTTTCATATTCTTCTTCTCAAAGTACCGGTTTGCTGGGAGCTTTTTAAAAAAAAAAAAAGAAAGTAAAATACAATCCTGATGGGTTAATAATGTTTCTCAACATAACAGCTGGTAGCCAACGAATTAAAAACAGAACAGTAAAGAATGAAAAAAAAAAAACTAAGTGGTGTGTTCATTTGATGCAATTATAATGGCATTGTTGACCTATTATGAATCATTATAACATCATTATACAACAGTTAGTTCCAACCGAGTAATCTGATTGGATGAGAGGCTCTCCACATGTGCTGATAATAGAGCGTAACTGGGATGATTAACTAAATGTGTCACTCTACGTCACAGGTGTTCTAACAGTCATTAATTACACCAACTTTTGGTTCCCAGAATGGGTAAAAGTAGGTTGGCACGTTCCACAGTACTGAAAAGAGGAGAAAATCCACAAAACCCACATTCAAAACCAGTCACTGAAGCACTATCAGCAAAAAAAACACATCTGATAACATTGTCATCCTAAACAACACTTTGTCCCCTAACTCTAGGTCGTTCTGAACAAGGGGTTGTACAGTCTAGCGCACTAGCTTTCCATTTAACACCATTATGGATTCAATCCCTGAACTGGGAAATTAATATACCTGATACCTTATATTCTAAAAAGGACTAAACAGAAATCTAAAGAGAAACTTTCAGAGATTTACAGGATTGCCCACCACCTCCATAATTTCTTCTCCTCACCTTTTGGCTACATAGTACCGTAGTAGTACGCGCTATTGTGGGGTGGGTGGGGGGAAACTGCGCCAATGTGCCTGAGGCCACATCACACCCGTGCTGATATTGAAGCAGAACAACATGACCTCAAGTGGTATATTGTTTAATTACTAGACAATCATTTCAATTTGACACTTGTATTTTCATCATTATTTGTGTTTATGTTAACTATGTAAGAATTAGTGGTAGGAAGTTTGGATCATTTTGGTGACTCAGTTCTTTGGATCTCGTTCATCGGAAAAATTCTTTTCGAGTAATTTAGTTTATTTTGTTCTTTTTATCAGAAATAAAATTAAATGTTACATTTTCAATAAACAGACCCCCAGCACATCTACATACACTGTGCTGTGCTGTGCATTACACAGGAAACAGAATTGAGCGGTTCTTCTCATGAGTCTTCTAGTCCGAGTCGTTTGTTCTTTTGACTCTATTGCACTGCATAGCATTTATGAGAGTCACGTGACAAAAGAACGAACGATTCGGACCAAAAGACTCAAAGATAACTACTCATTTCTGTTATGTTTAGGCAGGTAACTTGGCTATCTCTAATATGGTGCAAGGCAAAAGAGCCTTCTTGGTGATTTGTTTACTGTATAGAGCCGAAGCGGTTCTGTCATCTCCCCCAGAATGGACCATCTTTCACACGAAAATGGGGTCTTAAATATACACAGTTGGGAAGTGAGAGCTGCTTATTAGAGGCAATAGTGTTTTTCTACTGAGGGAATAGAGAAGTGCTTTGGTTTAAAAACAGTGGTGTTGAAAAGGAAAGTGTGTGTGTGTGTGTGTGTGTGTGTGTGTGTGTGTGTGTGTGTGTGTGTGTTAGCGGTATGGTACTGTGCTTATTCATGGTGTGATTAACCAAACCATATGTTGATGACTAAAACACAACATGGGATGCTTTTATAGAGAAGGATTCTCTCTGATCAATCAGAATTAAGAATGTTTCGGTCTACTTCTGCTGCTTTTTCCTGTGTGAGAGAAGGCTCAAGAGGCTGCTTTGCTTAATCTGTTTCCTTTAAACCTAAAAAGAAGCAGCCTGTAGCAAAAAAAAAAAAAGTCTCCAATTAATTCACCACCACTCTGTCTTCCCACACTGAGAGTCTGTGAAAACGGTTTGCTCTGAAACTGCATATGCAGCTGTTTTTCGCGATTCGGTCTCATTACTGTATTATTTTACATCGTTATGTCTCCGCGGAGATTCGCTCCCATGCCGTTCAATTCGATTATCGACGCACAATTTCCGCCTAATGACATAGGGCCGTGAATATTTGTGTCACTCATTCCCTCACAATAAGGAAAACTAGATTTGGATTTGGTTATGCAGCTTATTCAACATCATATGAGTTTCTCTTTCTAGAACTTGGGGTATGATGGCACTCGTGAATGAGATATAACTTCTTATGATACAGTATTAACTTATTTAATGTCTTATCAGAAAGTCAAAGCTGGATTAAAACTGATTATATCTTAGTGTGACCATCTCCTGCATGCTGACTTGGTCGAGCTCTATACTCAGACAGCCTCCGTGTTCTCTAAGGGCTTCTGTGGATTAACCTGGTGAATTGTGGGTAATGCTCCGTTTCCCTGCAGGCCCCTGACTCAGGAGGAGATCGCTCAGCGTAGAGACCTGGCGAGGCAGAAACATGCAGAACGACAAGCAGCCAGTCAAACCTCTGAAATCCCAGAGACAACCAACACCACCAAGCAAGGCAAGCAGGAAGTTCTGTTATGTGTGTGTTGTGTATTATTGTTAGTGCAAGCTTGAGGGTTGTTTGATGAATCACACTGTTTAACTACTGTTCAAATCTTTACAGTATTCAGGTATGAAAAAAGGCAGTGAAAAAGGGAATAGATGCATGTGGTGTACTTTTCACATATATTCTTAAAAAGGTAGCAGTTTGTAAGCACACTATATTGCCAAACAGCCTTGCTTTGTGCACTGGTGTGTAGTCATGTTGCCACAAAGTTGGGAGCATAAAATTGTCCGAAATGTCTTGGTAAGAGTTCCTTTCACTGGAAGTAAGGGGTCGAGTCGAACTCCTGAAAAACAACCCTAAACCAGTTCCAACGTGACTGCGCACGAGTGAACAAAGCAAGGTCCTTAAGGACATGGTGAGCGAGTTCACTGTGGAAGACTGGCCTGCACAGAGTCCTGACCTCAACCTGATAGAACACCTTTGGGAGGAATTTGAGCGGAGACTGAAAGCCCTAGGCCTTCTTGTCCAACATCAGTGTCTGACCTCATAATGTGCTTCTGGAAGAATGGTCAAAAAATCCTAAATCTTGTGGAAAGCTTTCCTAGAAGCGTCGAACAGCTGCAAAGTTTGGGCCAACATCATATTAATCCCAGTGGCTAAGAATTGAATGTTACTGAAGTACATATGCATGTAAAGGCAGGTGAGTGAATACTTTAAAATAGTGTGTATACATACTGTGGTTCCCACACATCGATTAACTAGTAGTGGACAGTTCCCTTTTGCGTTAGCAGAATAAACAGGTACAGAGGCCTTAGTGAGCGCAGTACTGAGACACGGTAAACGCATCCGTGAATTTACACACAGGAATTAACCCGTAAAATTCAAGCAGATCGGATCCATGGGACAACACAGCATTGAACCAATTTAAAAAACAAATAAATAAAATCAATACAGTTTCCACTAATACGGAAGTTCTGCCGGTGTGTGTAAACGAGGAGGCCTCAGACATCACACAGTGCATTTCGGTCAGCATCAGCAGTATACTAATCACCAACTGATCATCTGTCATCTTCTGCACCTGTTACTCACTGACTTATGCCTTAAGTTAGATGTTTATACTACTTGACTGATTCACTGTGTGCCTTAACAAACAAAAACGTTCCTATGAAACTGGTCGGGTACAAGGACTGGACCAAAAAAGTCCTGCAGGAAGCCTATTGCTCAAGACAAAATAGAAAATACAAGAAAGTCTGGCTCTTTGGAAGCAAAATATGTAGAAATGAGGGGTGGCTCAATACTTTTGCACAGGACTGTATATCATAATTCATACCTTAGTTGTTTTCTTTGCTTGATGCAGGCCAATACTTTGAGTAATATCTTTTATACATCTTCTGACATGATTGATTGTTTAATAAATGAGAAGCAAGGAAGAAAGAATTGTTTCCAGCTGAACATTAATCAGTGGAGTATTATTTAGTCAAAGCCTCTTAAGTATTTTTGTATTTATAGCCAAACTGCAACTTTTTTATTTTAATTTTTTGCCGGGCAGCATATTTTAATATTTGGCCTATTTGTTTTGAATGACTTTGATAAAATAATGATTGCTGATTTATGCCAATGTCAACAAAAAGAAAGTATGATAACTTTTTGGCTTACATTGTTACTTCTGCAATAGTATTAAAACGGCATCAATCCTGACCACTAGGATTCTAATTGGGGTCTTAAGACATTTTTATTTAGCCCACTGACTTCGTGTGCAATTCAACTACTCAGATTGTAGGGAGGTACTTTGGTGAGCCGCTGGACTGATTATATCTCAGTATTAGCTTGGGAATGTCGAGGCGCCCTTCAGGAGGAGCTACAATCTGTGTCTGGTGATAAAGAATTTTGGGCTTGCCCTCATCATCAAGTTGCCACAATGATGCCCATCAGGAGGGATATAAAGGAAACACTCCCTGCTGCCCCACATTGCCCTACAGGTTTCCATGGGATTTATACCTGGGTATTTTGCATGCCAGTCAAAGCATTCAATTATGCTTGGTGAAAAAGTCAAACAAATGTTTACCTATGAGCCATACAGTTATCATCCTGGACAGGCAAAATGTCATTGTTGCTCCTGCTTGGACCTGAAGCATAGAAGACTTTCGAGTCTGAGCAACACCTAAGAGGGTGATTTGACATTAAGTTCCATTAAGTGATTCATTACACACAGACTGATACATTTCAAGTTCCCATTTCTTTTCATTTTGATGATTATGGCTTAAAGCCAATAAAAACTCCAAATTCAGTATCTCAGAACATTTTAATATTGTGAAAAAGTTCAGACTCATGGTGTCACACTCTAATTAACTAAACCACCTTAAAATGTTTCCTGATCCTTTAAATGTTCTCTCAGTCTGCTTTATTAGTCTTGCTGTTCAAAGAGGGCTGTAAGGGGGAAAAAAATGGTAGAAAATGTGCCTAAGCAACAGGGATACCCACAGCCTTGAGAGGATTGTGAAAGAAAGCCCATTTAAGAATTTGGGTGAGATTCACAAGGAGAGAACTGCAGCTGGAGACAGTGCTTCAAGAGTCACCAAGCACAGACATATCCAGGATTCATGCACTACAATTGTCACATTCCTTCGGTCAAGCCACTCTTGAACAAGAGACAACGTCAGAGGCATCTTACCTGGGCTAAGGACAAAAAGAACCGTACTGTTGTTCAAAGTAAATTTTTCTTTTCATTTGGAAATCAACGTCCCGGAGTCTGGAGTAAGAGAGAAGAGGCACAGAATCCAAGTTGCTTGAGGTCCAGTTGAGGTAAAGTTTGTACAGTCAGTGTTGGTTTAGGGAGCCCTGTCATCTGCTGGTGTTGGTCCACTGTGCTTTATCAGGTCCAAGGTCAGTTCAGCCATCTACTAGGACATTTTAGGGCGCTTCATGCTTCCCTCTGCTGACCAGCTTTATGGAGATGCTGATTTCATTTTCCTTCTTAGTATCTGTTCACACTGCCAAAAGTAATGATACCTGGTTTAAGAAGCAGGGGATACCTGGGCCAGCAAACTCGCCCGATCTAAACCCCAAAGAGAATCTGTTGTGTATTGTGAAGAGGAAGATGCAAGACACCTACCCAACAACGCAGAAGAGTTATTAGAGCAACCTGGGCTTCCATGGTGGCACAAGGGAAACCTTCACAATATTGGGCATAATGTTTTACGTTATAATATCATGGCTGATCACTTATCCATGTAACAAAATCAGAACACGAGTCTGTCACAATTAAGAAAGTATACAAGTAGGCAGTTAAGGGTTAAAGATCTTTTTCAAGGACCCCTCTGTGGCAACTTGTTGGTGCTGTGACTTACAGCCTTCCCATCTGTAGCCGATTTCCGTATCACTCCCCAGTTCATGGATGGGACTAATTTGAAATGACAAATAAAAGAAGTTGCATTTGAAGCCGTTGTCTATTTAAGCTCGTAGCCTTATGGTTTGGGAATTACAGTAGCTATTAAGAGAGCACTGCAGTTTTCACCTTGTGTAGTGCATGCAGTCTGAATGCACTTTACAGTGCTACTGTCTGTGTTCCCTCTGGCATTATTAAATAACTAGTTAATTACTGTTGCGTTTGTGGAGGAGCAACTGTTGTAATTTGGGCTAGCAGGGTAAATCCTTCCTCACTGTAAAGCAATGAAAACATAAAGGCAAATTGTTTTAACATGCTTGTTGTTTTATTTAATGTTAGCAAATACAGTAGCTTAGAGATGATGATGATGATTATTAGTAATAGTAGTAGTATTTGTTTTTTCTTTTGTCGACCAAGAATTACAGCCACCAAACACGGTATGATTTAATGTAAAGGTGTTTTGAACGAACAAGCTGGCTAACAACAAGCACAGCGTTTTTATTCTGTTCATTGTCCTTAGCATTTGCAAGTGATACAACATGATTTTGTACTTGAAACTTTAAATATGTATGTAAGTAATTGTGTGTAAGTCTGTAAATGCATTCCTGTGTTCATCTGTCATTTCTCTTTTCCTCATGCTGTCTGTGTGATGGCGTACGTGTTTGCAGGTCCCGATGCGCTGTGCGTGTTAAGCGAGGCCCTGACTGTAAAGTCCACACCAGAAGAGGAGGAGAGAGAAACCTTTGTAGCCTTTGCACGAGTCTACAGCGGAATAGTGCGCAGGGGTCAGAAAGTGTTTGTCCTCGGACCCAAATACGACCCTGCCGTCACCCTGCAGACGGTGAGAACTTCACGTTTAAATTTTTAGAGTTAGGTGTACGAACAGACAGTAATACAGATCGATTAGTCCAATAACATAGTCATAACACTAATTGTCTCTCATAATTAGCAGCATTAACATTTTAGAGGGATGCATTAAAGCAAGTATTCTATCATTGCGTCCAGCTCGGCGTAGCCACAGTGTCCAGCCACAATGTCTCTAATGTTGTCCATGCAATCTTTCAGTCTCTCAGTGCTTTACAAAAGCAATTAGACCTAACGTATGCTGCCTTTATGACGTCCCTAGGGAGGTAGCTATTGCTAACCATTAAGACCTTTTTAGCATTGTTCATGTGGCAGCACTGACAGAAGAAAGAAAAATGGAAATTGCACCCTCACTGGAGAGAAAAGCGCTCAGTGTGTTTGGTCACTGATGTGCCTTTCAACCTGAAGCCACAACACCATGATCAAACACATAATGCCGTTCACAAGTATTGTATTCCTGCGAGACATTTACCTTCAAAAATGACAGGATTTTTTTTTTACCTCTGAACTTTGAATATAATTTTTTTTAGCTATAATTGGACTTTGGATTACAACAATTTAAAATTACTAAATCCAGGTTCAACAGACAGGCATTAGACTTAAATAAATTAAATCAAAGCCAATGTTGATTCATGTGCATATCTGCACTCTGGCTTTTATTCATTAATCTCTAGAGACCTGAATGTCCTCATAAGAGGACATGTGTTTGTCCCACATACATTGTCTGTACACTGATCAGCCATGATACTAACACCACAAAACATTAACAATGATTATCATTTACTGTATATAACGGTAAACTGGTGATAGGATCATTGGCAGCCATGCTTATGGGGACCAAAGGCCAGACCCACAGTACTGCAGGACAAATCAAAATAAGTCAATGCTGGCCACGATAGAAATGCACCAGAACACCCAGTGCATCACAGCCCATTGCACACAGCCATTGCCCCATCCTGAAACCCACAATCCACTGACAGAGCCAAACTCCAAGGGCCAGAGCTGCCCAGGCGACACAAGGGCATAATGGGGGATAATGGGGATAACCATTAAAACATAATGATTTCTGTTGTAAGGTTATAGCTGATCAACGTATATCCTTGTATGGAGGAATGTTGGGTACTGTATAATTATTTGATACATTCCTATTTAAAAAAAGATGGAAATAATTATATATTTAAAAATCTTACTTATTAAGTTCATATTTATTAGATTATGTGCTAATAAAGGTAAATAGTGACAAGAAATATACATAACGATAAAGTCTGTGTCTCAGGAGATTAATATATATTAATTATGGTGTAGAAGTTCAGCATATTTCCTTATATTTAGTCACTAGATGATTGTGTTTTCATCTGATTCCTGACCATCCTCAGCCTGTTTTTTCCTTTTTTTTTTTGTTGTACTTTGTATTCTGAGTGAATTCAGTATAAATGCCCAGGGGCAGGCGAAGATCTAAGGCAACCTGGAGATGCAGCATGTGGTGGATTTCTAAACAAAAGGTTTTTTTACTTAGACCGAAATAAAACTGCTGCTGATAGTGCTGTTCGATTCCTGGCACTCCTTGCCAAAAAACTGGTACAGCATGCTTTCGTTTTCTCACAGGTTGGGAAATGGTGACATTTTCCTGGCTCTGATGGAAATCATGCTTGAGGCTCATGAACCGTATTGGTAGATGTCACAGGCTGAGTACATTCAGGATTTGCACTTGAACTCTAATCATATTTAATTGCTTTTCTAAGCCCACCTTGTAGCCAACTCTTATTTAGCATCAAGGTCGATTTTATGGGCTCCAGAGTTCAGAACTGTTTAAGGTTTCATCATCTTATTTAA
Organism: Clarias macrocephalus; assembly: GCA_011419295.1. NCBI lineage: Eukaryota > Metazoa > Chordata > Actinopteri > Siluriformes > Clariidae > Clarias > Clarias macrocephalus. The sequence goes on along the minus strand of JAAGKR010007310.1, from coordinate 13,888 downwards.
AAATTATGAATTTAAACTTTGCCACAGCAGGCAGGAGTTCATTGGACAAGTAGAGCAGGGTGCATGTGTTAAATTTTTTTTTGAAAAGTTATAAAGGCATGGTTGGCGAAAAAAGTTTTTTATTATTAATGTATTTTTTATATTTGTTTCTGAAAAGTCATAAAGTCTTGCTGGTGGCACGGCGGCTTAGTGGTTAGCACTGTGTCCTCACACTCGAATTCCGCTTCAGTTCTGTGTGTGTGAGGTTTGCATGCTCTCCCAATACTTTGTGGGTTTCCTCCGGGTTCTCCGGTTTCCTCCCACTGTCCAAAGACATGCAGATTTGGTTAACTGGTGTTCCCAAATTGGTACTGTGCGTGAATGAGCACGCGAGTGTGTGCATTTGTGTGTTCCCTGTGATTGGCACCCCGTCCATGATGTACCCCGCCTTGTGCCCTAAGTCTCCTGGGATAGGCTCCAGGGCCTGGTAATGCATTGTTAATGCTTTTTGTTCCGTCTTGCTTATTCTGTTTCAGCAATTGATCCCTTAAAAAATATGCAAGCATCAAACAGAGTCAACTTAAGTCTGATCAAACCTTAATTACTGCCGTAAGGTGTAAAACCAAAAGCAACATTGATCTCTTTCTCTCTCTTTGCACTGGAACATGGTAGCTCAGCCAGTACAAACGGATGTTTTCGAAGTGAATGAAGTTTAAATTAAATTTAAATGCAATAGTGCACACTGTATTTTATACTGTCTAGCAAGGCCATTAGCACGCAGCGTTAAAGGTCCCTGTGTCATTCAAGCAGTTTTTCTTGTGTGTGGAAGGCAAATTGAAACGAATAATTCCTTGAGAAACCTAAATGATCATTTTGCATGAAATGTTCAGCGGAGTGAGCCACGCCTTCATTCAGAGCAATACCGTGATCAGTCCTGACACATTAGCATTTTATATGTTTTTCATTTCTTTAGTTGGTTTTGAAAGAAAGCAGGTGTATGGATTTATTAAATTTTTTTGGCACCATGAAGAAAGACATCAAAACCTACAAATATTGCCAACCTGTTTCAAAGTACTGGTTTACATTTCTTTGTGAGCTGTGCTCAGTGTTCTGAGCAGTCTCTCCTCTTAAGGAAAGAAAGTGTTTCACTTTGATGCAATGCAAATGCATTGATCAGCCATAACATTGTGACTTCCACTCTAATATTTGGTAGACCCCCTTTTACCACCAAACCGTCATGTATTGTGTGTTCTGACACCTTTCTATTGGAAACAGCATTAAACTTTTCGTCAGTTTGAGCTACACTATCTCTTCTATTGGATCGGGCCATAGTCTTTGCTCCACACATGCATCAATGAGCCTTGGTCGCCCACGACCCTGTTACCAGTTCCCTGTTTTTTTTTTTCTTTGGACCATTTTTGGTAGCCCTGACCACTGCAGCCTCGGAACATCCACAAGAGCTGCAGTTTTGGAGTTGCTATCGCTCAGTCGTCTAGTCTTCAAAATTTTGGCCCGTCACAGTAGCTGCAGTTACAAAATCTCATTACAATGGCACCTGGAAGTGGACAGGATATATTAGGCACCAAGTGAACCCTTTTTTCCTTGAAGTTGATGTGATGGAAGCAGAAAAAAATAGGCATGCTTAAGGATTTGAGTGACTTTGACAAGGGCAAAAGTTTGATGGCTATACACCTGGCTCAAAGCAGAGCAGCTCCAAAACTGCAGCTCTTCTGGGATGTACAGTAGTGGAAAGTCAAAAGTGTCTCCCAGATTGTTACACTTTTGGTGGTATAAGGGGACTACTCAATATTAGGCTTGAGGTTATAATTTTATGACTGCTTGTTGAGTATGGAGTTAGTGCTCTCCTCAAACCACATTCTGCTTCTTTATAATATCATGCGACATGGTAATGAAATTAGGCAAAAAATATTTATGTGTTCAAAATATTTGGTTGAACAAACATATTGAAGGCACACAGTTTGACTCAGAAATTCAGTCACATTCACTATCATGCCTTATTCAATAGTTTCTCTACCAGATGCAGAATTAGCATTTGATGTCTGATTTTTAAACATTTGGCTTCGACTCCTTTACTTTCTTCATTTCAGTTTTTTTTTCGCCCTCTATAATCAACCTGCATGAGTTTTACCTGTCATTCTCTGTCTCTCTTTTAGCTGACAGACGGGTGTTCAGTCCCGGACTCCATGCCCGCCATACCCCACATGGCCTGCTGCACTCTGGATCGGTTGTATTTGTTGATGGGACGAGAGCTTGAAGAACTTGACGAGGTTCCAGCAGGCAACGTCCTAGGTAATACAGCGATTTTCCCCAATGTCCCGAGGTCTAGCCTCAAAATCTCTAATGTGCTATGCGCGATCTTTTAGTCTCTCAGGTACTTTACACAAACCATTAGGACAAAACCCTTGTATGTGCTTTAAGGCTGCGGAGGGAATCCGTGGGGAGTTAGGCAGTATAACCATTAAGGCCTTTTTAGTAATGTTCTTGTGGCAGCACTGACACAAGCAGAAAAATAATTCTAGAAATTGGACTGGGGAAAACGTGTTCTCCCTGAAGCTCATTATCAACTGATCCCAAATCAACTTGCACTTCTTTGCTTCCTTATGATTATTAATGTGAGCAGGCTGATCTGGGCTCAGCGGTTTTGTTTTGTTATGTCACATGGTACAGTATGTCGTGATGTACTGTACATTCTGGTTTTGGTCGATTAGCTCTGTTTACGTTTTTTAATATTGTCAGTAAAGAGCATGCACATGCTTGTCCACTCACATATACAGTAGGTACTAAGTTCATTTTAGAAGTGCGTTGGCTAACTACATTACTTACCTTGAATTGATTAGGGTTGAATGAAGAATGGGTGGTGTTTTACTATGTGGAGTGTATTTTGTATTGTGTCAAATGCCGTAGTTGCCCGTGATTGATGTTTACTTACCTGGGTTTGTCTGTAGGCATTTTTTTCTTTTTCCTAGTTAGCATTTTCTGCAGTCTTGTTTGCTGCTCTGTTCTGCTAGATTTATGATTCTCAAAGTAAGAGTTAAGATTTAGATTTAAAAACATTAGGTTAGTTGTATTGTAGGAAAACCCATATGCTTATGCATATATAATTATTTTGTATCACTTCATTACTGGGTCAAAAAAACATTTCTGATGTCCAAACTACTATTCGAGCACAAAATGAAAAATAATTGTATGCCAAAAAGCAGCATTTTATTCTACCACTTCCTTGTATAGATGGAGTTTGCATGTTCTCCCTGTGCAGGGTGGGTTTTCTCTGAGTACTTTGGGTTTCCTCCCACAGTCTAAGCCATGCAAATTAGGCTTATTGGTGTACGTGATTGTTCCCTTCGATGGACTGTGTACTCTTCCTAGTGCCCTGAGTCCCCTGGGATAGGCTCCAGGCCCCCCATAACTACATACTACTATACAGGATAAGCTGTACAGGATTTGAGTAATTTGCATGGTTTTACATGCAGAAAAGAAGTCCTCAGAATAACTGTCTAGTTCTGCAGGACGCTCAGTAAAGCTTGATCACTACAGTACTGTGCAAAAGTCTTTGTCACATGCAAATAACTGTTGTAGTGCAGTGATGCCTTCAGAAATAATGAAATTAAATGTCTCTACATGAAGTAATTAATGAAACAAAGTCAGTACTTGGTGTGATGACGCTTTGCTTGTGAAATAGTCACATATAATATGTGCAGGTTTATTAGGAAATTAGCTTCTAAGTTTTACTGAGCATGCTGCAGAACCAGCCAGGGTTTTTCTGAGGACTTTGACTCTAGAAGCACCTGCTTTTTTTGCATGCAAAAACACAGCATTAGTTTTTCTCTGAAAAGTGGTCTCTTACATAATATACCACTTTCTTTTCTGGCATGCAAATATTTTTCTGTAACATTCAATTTTGTACTGGAGTAGTAATGTTAGGAAACCAGAAATGCTTTTTTGTACTGACTAAATAATGAAGTCCTAAAATAAACATGTATAATAAAGTTTGTAAAACACACACACACACACACTCACACACTCACACACACACACTCACGCACACACACACACTCTCTCACACACACACACACTCTCACACACGCACACACACACACACAGTGTCTAAGACTTTTGCATAGTTCCATATCAGAACATTTTGATACGTCTACATTTTCATCCCAATCACTTCTAATGTATGTTTTAAATTCAAAATTGTCTCCTGCTTTGTGACTGTCTGTTAGACATTATTAGATGTTTTTTATGTGCTATTAATGTTATGTACTCGTCACAATGTCTAACATTAGATTCAAAATAAGAATTTCTAAGTAAGGCTGTTTGAGATTAATTAACCATTGAACACTAGGGCAAATTAACCCATTAACCTTCCCTCCATCCATCAATCAATCCAGCATCAATACTGCTGTTCCTGTGTAAGGTCACCGCGGGCCTGGAGCCTGTCCCAGGAACCTTAGGGCATGAGGAGGGGTGCAGCTTAGATGGGGTGTCAACCCTTTACAGGTCACACACAAACATACATTATCGGCAAACTGAAAATGACACCACATGTTCAGAAACTCACCAAGCACAGAGAGATCATGCAAACTCCATGCACACAGAGCGAAGGCAAGCTTCAAACCCCAACCCTGGCGGTATGAGGTGATAGTGCGAACCAATAAGACCCCATGCTATAAACTTTATTTTAAGTTTAAATACATTAGCGTAAGAGAAGCAATGCAATACAAATCATCTAATAGGTTACAAGTATTGATTTCGATGTTGCCACTTTCTCTCATATCAGGATGCACTTTAGTATGGGCTTGCTCTGACCTCGGTAACCGAACGCACCAAAGTCTGTGAGCATATAGATAAAGGGAGCGTGATGAACTCTGCTAACATGCATCATCAGCTTTAGCCCGCAGCTCCATTAAAAGCTTTACACAGGGGGACAGTTGGCAAGAGATCTAACAGTATAGGATCTTATGATTCACGTCCAGGTCCCCCCCCTCCCAGCAATTAAATGCAATTTATGGACCGTGGCTTTCCTGCACTCCAACATCTGTATCTGTGCAACATTCAGTCACGACCGGAGTTTCTGTCTTCATTTATAAGGCTCTCACCTCTCTGAACTCGAAGCTGTGAACTTGAATTCTTGCACCGATGCATCTTTTAACCTGATGGCGTGACATGATGATCAAACACATAATGGAATTCATGGGATCTGAATCATGAGGGACTCTTTACATTCTAAACCGGTGGACCATTGTACCTACAACCACATATTCGTGAACATGCTTTTAGCATTGTTATTTGTGGCTATTGTGGTATTCAGTTGACTGACTAACAATTTAAGATGCCTACGTCTTGGTACAAGAGAGTGTTAAAGGGAAAACAAAAAAGAAAATCAAATGATAGGGTTGCGACATGTGCAGGGCGCCGTATACACCCCCCCGAGTCGATTATGTTACTATAATAACACACTCATTTTCCTTGAACAGCAATTTTTAAAGAATGACACATCATACTTTTATTCATTTATAGTTCCATTTGATGCTGTGGAAGTTAAACAAGTTCATTCCTGTTATCCCTGTGTTACAGCACTTACAACATTTATTCATTCACTAACCTCTTTTTTTATTAAAAATATTTTTCTAATGAATTTTGTTTTATTAAAATAACACACATTGGTGCTTGTAATGGTACTAAGAAGCCTTGAACCCCACTTTCCTAAAGACTTGCTTTACTTGACATCATGATTTCTGTTTTATCGCCATCTCTTACGAGGCTTTGGAGCCTTGAGAACCTTCAAGAATTCTTCAGAAAAAAGCTTTTACTTTTATTTTAGTATGTTTATATGGTCTTTGGAATTTCCTACTAGACCAGGGATTTTTAACTCCAGCTCCTCCTGTACCAGAAAATGAATCAACACCATATGACCAAACTGATCTAAGGTAACCAAACAGTAGTATAAAATGCATTAACGATGGCCATATTTCGAAAAGGATGCTGTTTGTGTTTATCTCTCATCAGTAACCTGGATCCAGCTTCACTCCTCTGCACCCAGGTAACAGGACACTCCTAAAATGGCTGATTGTCCTGATTCATAAGTGAGTAAAGTGTGAAAGCCCAGGAGCAGCACAGATCTCAAGCAGTGAGAATTCTGGTGGAATTTTAGTAGGATTACTTGAAGCTGAAACAAAACTGCTAATAGAAACGGAAATAGATGCAGTGGAGCTATGAGACTGATGTAGCTAGGAAGTAAAGGAATATTATATGCATCATGTTGCTCAGCAGCACATAATTGTGCATAATCAATTACATGAGTAGAATAAAAACGTCTGCATCAGAACATTTAAGGAGCAGATGAACACCATTGAAACATATCGACTATCGAGAAACTAGTATGACTAGAATACTAGCCGTCTAATAGAATCTAGTAAATACCATCATTTTGTACTTGTGTAACCAAAGTAATTGAAATAAAATGTGTGTATAGGAAATTTTTCAGACTTTGAATTTGCTCTTATTATTAAACAAACAAACAAACATATATACACACACAGTATATATATTTTATTTTTATTTTTTCCCCCACTACATTCAGGTAAAGAAAACACGGTCATTGTTTAAAGGTTAAGCTGAGTAAGATGCTGTCTCTTCCATGGATTTTTGAATGTATTTATAGTACAAAACACATTTCAGTGTTACATATTGATATTACATTAAAGTCTCAGACAGCAGCACTTGACTTAATGCTGCTATTTACTTGAGCATGAAAAAGAGAAAAAGAAAGGGCAAAAAAGAGCTTAAGCTAAGTTCAGAATTGCATGTAAATTAGACACACTGATTTAAGGCAAAGTCCTTGTATGGTAAGCTTAAGTGTGTAATTATTTTTAAGGTTTGAATACACCAAGCATGATTTCAGTCTTAAGTTCTCATCGCTTGCATTTAACTTTAAACATGGCCTGTTGGTCATTATTTTTCGACATCATCACATACATTAATATGATACTCTTGTTGGAACAGGGAGTTGTACAACAAAGTCCAATAAAAAAATTAAACATACAATTGTTAAATTGTAAATGTTTTTATGAATTTTTTTTTTGTTAGATGACATTTATTTAACATTTATGGAAGGAGTTTTGGTGCTTAATTACAGCAGAACAACAGTTCAGGGCAGAGAAGCTTATGTTTTCTATTTAAAAAATTTTTTTGTGAAAGAGAGACAAGGTAATTGAGGAATGGCTTTTTATCACCGATATGCGCTAGGTTAGAACAGAAACTAACTTTGGATGTTTCACAACATGAAATCCAACTATGAACCATTAAAATCCATTGTGTGTTCTTCTGTAATTTGTTAAACATTGTAAGCAATGGCAAGTCACTGTGGTATTTACAGATTTGCCATAACGTTACAATGCAAAATATTACACACAGTATTGTGTAGGTTCCCCTTGTGCCACCTGGGCCCTCAGGGCATGACTTCACAGTACCTCTGGGGTGTGCCTGGCACCAGGACATTGGCAGTGGATCCTTTGGGAGCTATAGGTTGTTTGATAGGGTCTCCATGGATTGGACTTGTTTTTCCGGCACGTCTTGTGGGAGCTCGTTCCAGTTGGCATCTGGGGAATTAGGCGGCCAAGTCAGCGGCCTTGGCCTCTTTGCGTGCTGGGCCCTGTGCGAGGGGGGCCTGTGGTGCACTGGGTGTTTTGGTGCTGTTCTATCATGGCCCATTTTTTTCCCGGCGATTTGTATTACATGGCCACACAGGCTGGCGTTTAATCCCACAGCATGGGTGAGCCTTGGGTGTCTGTGATCCTGTTACCAGTATATAATTGAAGACTGGGAGGTGCAGTTATTCACACCTAACAATCCAAATCATAAAACTGGACTGAGGAATTCACAAATTTTTTTGGGGATTCATCATGTTACTCTGCTGAAGCAAACTTGTGTAAAATTACTATTATCTTAATTCAAATGTAGCTGACACTTTGCTACAATGTCATTTGTTAGAAAGTCTGCAATCTGAAAAAAAAAGATCAATTTGATGGGTTTAAAACGCTATGGGGACGTGGAAAGACGTCTCATATTTCATGACAAAATGTTTTACCGCTGTTGTAATCTTCTCTACTTTTTAAACCGAACCAAATCAATGGATTCTCTCAACAATAATCCTCTTAACTCAGAAGTTATTGTTGATTTATATTTTATTTTCTTTTTGCTGCCAGCCTCTTGTAGCCTTGAATGCCTTCAGCCTTTTTTTTTTTCAGAATTCAGTATTGACCCAAGGCCTGGCGCTGTTTATTATATTGGATATTTTTTCCATCAATTATGAACGAGTGGTGCATTAATGTATTGACGTTATTGTGTAATGCTAAAACATTGGGTGTGTGTGTGTTTGTGTGCGCACGCTTATGGAGAGCGTGAGAGCTCTCATCAATAACCCGATCTAACCTCGTGTATCCGTCTGCGGGCTTTATTTCATTTATTTCAATTCAGTTTGGAAAGTGAGGCTCCGAGCAGCAGTAACTCACTGTGAATTGTGTTAGCAGGCGTGCTCGTGTCATCAGGGTGAGTTCAACTGGCGAGGTGTTAATGCATGTTTTTATAACAGAGAGACAGACAGCTTGTCTGCCTCTGGGACATATGTGGAGGCTTTTAGTTAGGTAGAGAAAGAGTGTGTGTGTGCATCTGTGTGTGTTGTGATTATAACCACAATGGTACGATACGTGTACAGCGCAGTGTCTCTCAACAGTTTTGGATATGTCAAGCAATATGAGTTGGGGTCTTGAACGTGACATGAACATTTTTCTCTGTCCATACATCCAAGCTGACAAAGTGATTATTATTTTTCTTTCTTTCTTTCTTTCTTTTTTTTTTTTTTGATATATTGAAATTCAATCTCCTGTCAATGCTGAGTGTAATTTTAGTCATGAGGACAAAGCTGGTATCCCTGAGTTCTCATGTCGACTGTCACGGAAAACAACACTGCTGGTGCTAGAAAAGTGACAGAGTTTCAACAAGTATCTTGCTACTTTTGGTTTAGATCGGCCATAATGCCACCACTCTGATCTGATGGTTCTTATATTTCTAATATTCCTTATACTTCTACAGTAAACCTAGTTGAAAGCAATCTACAGCGCTTTATTCCCATGACGTATTCACCTGTGTTGGTATAACCCAGTGTTAACAATATAACCATTCACACTTCCTGACCTGGGTATATTGTCATAGTCATGATTCATTTATCATATCACCAGAGGGGATAAAGAAGAAGGAAGGAGAGAACAAAGAGGCTTTTAGATGTGGATGGAAGGTTTGTCTCTTTGAACCACATGATGGAGTGAAAGTAGGGATAAATGGCAGTGGGGGGGTGGAGGTCAGGAGGTTGTGGGTGTTTGACCAAACTTCAGCTATTCAGGCCTCCTTTAAAGACACCGCCCAAACCACATTACACAACACACACCCTACAAACTCAAAGGCTAATCATGACGGCTGAGATCTGCTGCTCTGCAAGGCAGGAGTGGGAATGAAAATAAAGTGGGAAAGGAAGGCACATCTCTTTTTGTATTGTGGCATCCTTCCAGCTGGTACACACCAATTGGACGGTCTATTCTAGCCTGTATTTACTGTAAGTAGAAGGTTCAACCAACAATCTAATATCTATATAAAAGAAAATAATTCTTGACCACAGATTAAAAATATCAAACGGTTTGTACTGTTTTTGTGGCACCAGCACAAAAAGAATGCAGTAGTCCATTTTTCAGGATATGTGATATGTTTTCTGACATTAATGATCAATCAGAAGTGTCTGTTAAAAAGAAATATGAAATGTTCGATCTGGAAATGGAGCTATAGTCTTTATTTAAAAATCGCTGTCTAGTCGGGGTCATCAGGGCCAGAACTTTTTGGTCTACAGAAACCACACGGATGACAGATGGTCATTTCAGAGTCTTGAGAATTGTAGGAACTTATTTCCACCACAAGCTAGCAAAACCTGGCTTCAAAACCATTCAGTGACACGAAAACAAGGAGAAAATTGAGGCAAATATTTTTATCGGCAATGTGGGTTGTCATATTTGCTTGTGAAGTCATAAGTTCAAACCCCTTCTTTCCTGAGCACTTAAGCTGTGTTTATGGCTGTAGATACCGTATTACAGTTACAGTTCAGCTATGCTATGTCACATGTTTAAAACCGCTTAGCAAGCCAAGTTGACCAAAATTTTTTAATCTGCCAAATCTAAGGAAAAACACAAAAGCAATAGTTCTTCAGGTGATAGATTATATCTGTTTAGTCTGTCAGCTAGAACAACTACACAAAGACTATTCCTGTAGTACTGAAGTGTGTTAAACCCTGGTGCCAAAACTCTACAGAGATGTGAAGAAAGAAAGTGATCTGGTTAAATGACTCATCCTTCACCATCTTCTCGACAAGTGGGCGAGTACATGTGTGGCATATACCAAGGGAACGGTACAGACCTCAGTGCTTGACCCCTACAGTGAGAGGTGGCTCTGATGTACTGTGGGAGGCAGTTATTTTGCCAGCATGATTTGAGTCTACTTTAATAACGTGAAAGGTCATTACAAATCAACAGAAAGTCATTCTGACCAATCACCTTTTTCCTTCGAGAGTATTCATTTCCAGGGAAACCTTTACCCACAGTACAGTAGTGTATGGATGATTTTAATCATAATCATCACCAAATCTCAGGTATGACATTAAGTAAAAAAAAAAAAAAAAGAGCGAAAGACATTATATATCTGAAATAGTGATATTTAGTAATTATGAGCATATTTATATTTTTTCACACCTAAAATTTTTTATCAAATGGACAATCTGTATGTTTTTCTTTCTACCTCTTTTTTTCCGTTATAACCTTCATTGTTTTGAAGAAAGAAAATCAAACAATTGTAGTATCTTGGACCTCTCTCTCTCTCTCTCTCTCTCTCTCTCTCTCTCTCTCACTCTCAGTAAGTGCTCTTACATTCTCAGTAATACATCTCTTGCTATTCCTTGTTTTTTCCTCTCTCTCTTTTTCTCTCCAGCTCAGCCATAACTGGGTGTAGATGAATGGCATTTCTTCTTTCACCCTTCTCCCCCCCCCCCCTCTCTCTTTCTTTAGTCTTTACGATTCAGGAAAGTTTAGCTTTATGTGAAACATACATCTTTTTTTCCCCTACTGCACTGAATGTTTGTCACTCCAGTTCAATTTTCTCCCTTCTGCCTCAAAAGCATTAAGCTGCCTTAATTTTTTTTTTTCCCTGACCAGGGAATGAACAGAGAATCTGAATTTTATGAATATTCATTTTATGTGTGGTTCACACTGCTAATTTGATCAGTCATAAAAGCTGTGTAATGTTTGCCTAATAACGATTAACATAGAAATTATTTTACTTTAGCTTGCTGACTGGGCTCGAGCTGCAGGCTCTGTGGGAGTACATCAGGATATCTGATCCTCAACTGGGCTTTAAAGGATTTTGCTGCTTATTTTGTCAATAGCTGGTTTTGTGTAGCACAATTCCTCATGGCCTTGCGTGCTATGAGCCGCCGCGGTGTTGGACTTGGCCGCTGTTGTGTTTTCACTGGTTTCTGTCTTACATTAAGCGTTTCTGTCTACTTGGATCCGTGTCTGCTCATTTTCTAAATGTTAAGGATAGATATTGGCATGAAGAGACAGAGGCCTAAATAAATACATTTAAATGCAATCATTTTAAAGTATGGAATGTTCCTAATTAGAACTGTGTATCATAGGTGGCTTGTTGTTTCGTTTGAATCTGATTTTTGGGGCATAGTGATTTTTGATTTTCTTCGATAGCACTAATGTATGCTGTGTGATTTGTCTTGAGCAGCAGTATTACTTACAGGTTTTAAAGTATTGGAAACTACTAATACTGTCTAATATGCACTGAACTGCTGTAACTTGTATTGTTGATTCTTTAAATGTTATGTCTCATACAAAGCTGTAATCTTTTTTTCCTGCAAATCTGTGCCGCACTCCAGTCCAGTAGGTGGCAGTGATTCACAAGCAATTCATAAACTTAAAAGTAGAATAGTTTCGCAAAAACTGAAGATAATAGTGGTTTGCAGAGACTGTGGTATATTTTTATGGAATTCATAATGAATCGATCTAAAAAGAAAACTGACTCGTTAATTCACTTAAAAGAATCGGTCAATTAAAGATTGATTAAATGCATGATTAATTAAATTCCATAGCTGAAGTCCTAATGTAAGCATTTTTTTAGTCCTTTTTCATGTGTATTGGATGAGTTTTTCAAAAGCCTGTCATGTTATGTTTGGTTTTGTTTTGTTGTGTCTGTTTCTTCTTCTTCCCCCATCTTGTGTCATACTTTAAATATCACAAGTATGACACAAGATGTCCACCCTACCTCCTGTGGATAGGAGATGCAGATCTAACTGCAGTTCTGATATCAGAATGGAAAGGAGCTATCATGATGGGCATTTAAAGTGTGCTATTTGTTCAGAAAGGTTCACATAAAATGAAAAAAATTAATAAATACTTTCCAGTTTCCAGATGTTGACCTGACAACAATAGTTAAAAGTTAATAGTTAATAGGTCAAAGTTAAAAGAGGGATTTGAGTAGATATCTCCCCCCATCTCTCTCTCTCTCTCTCTCTCGTTCTCTCGTTCTCTCTCTCTCTCTCTCTCTCTCTCTCTCTCTCTCTCTCTCGTTCTCTCTCGTTCTCTCTCTCTCTCTCTCTCTCTCTCTCTCTCTCTCATGCTCCAGGTTACTAGCACACAAATTTGAGAATGGGTTAAATTGCACAAACAAACGTGTTGTGGGAGAGTAATAGCATAAATTAGGTTATATAAAGCTTGGGTTGAATATTATATCTTTATTGGAGGGATGAACAAATCATAAATGCATTATCCGGCCTACCTGGGAAGTGGAACCTTTGCATGGAGTGCACAGTTCCATGTTTTCTTGGTTCCATGTTAAGTGGTATGCAGATATTTAACCTACTTAGCTTAGCTAGAGTGCATTAATGCAGATCGAATATCGAATATATATCTCGAATATATATATATATATAGATGGATGGATGGAGAGAGAGAGAGAGAGTCTAAATTCTAAGTACATAAATTAGTATTTGCACCCAGCAAAGAAAGCAAGAAATTTATCCATAATGTTCTCGTCTTCTTTGTTTAGAAAAGATATTCCAGTCGGCCCAGCATAGCAACACCCCACCGTCTTTTCAATATACGTTGATAATATGCGGAAAAATTCCTGAAAGTTCCAAAAAACAAAACTTGAATTTGCTACATGCTGAGCGGTATGCTGAATCCATGTGGATAAAGTGATATGTACTGTAGGCAGACCCTGCTGTAACATCCTGCCACTTTTACTTATTTGCGTATCTTTGTTTATACATTTTATTTTAAAAACCAGATAGATGGAGAAAGAGGGAGAGCTTGGAAGCGCTTGAACTTGACGACACGAAAGAGTCTGGAACAGACCCGTTTCTGTTGCTGTTTAGGTTTTGTTGAGTTTGCAGAAATACTCTGAAGTGTCTCTCGAGTCTTCATGTACACTTTTACACACAGGGGTTCTGTAGTGGGTTACTAAGAAAGATTTCTCTTCTTGCTATAATTCCCTAAACAGTACAGAATAACTGTTTTTGACAGCTCTGTAATTATTTGGACAGTGACAGTTTTTATATTTTTGTCTCCACAATGGATTTGAAAAGATGCAATCAATATGTCATTGAAGTGTAGACTTTCAGCTTTAAATCAAAGGACTTAACAAAAGTACCGCAGCAACAGTTTGGGAATTACCGCTATTTAAAAAAAAAAGAATTTTTACACAGACCCTCCATTTTCACGGGTTCAAAAGTAAATGGACAAACGATTTCCATTAAAATGGCCAGGCTTATTTTAAATACAAAATA
>JAAGKR010007309.1:0-37494 GCA_011419295.1 Clarias macrocephalus | reverse complement strand
CACACACACACACACACACACACACACACACACACACACACACACACACACACACACACACACACACACACACACACCTGAACGCACATTCTCAATAGTTTACTGATAAAACCGCTTCATCTCCAACCTCAAGGTCGAATTCGAATTCATGGATTCAGACTGACGACAAAACGAAGAGAAAAGAGGGATGAAGGTGAAGAACAACTTTCTCCTTTTTATTAGCAGCTTCTGCTTTTATTCCCTCCGTTATTTATTCCTTCATGTTAAAATTCCTCTTGTGCATAAATTATTTAATTTGAAACTCTTCCTTTATTATATAAAGAATGAACGCTGTGTATTTATATAAGATATACAGTAAGAATATTATAAGATAAATATATATTCTTACTTCTATTCTTTCTTCCTGTAATTTTCTTTCTTTCTTTCGACCGTTCAGTTCACTAAAAATGCAATTAATATTAAACTTCTTCATTCATATTTTTGTGCTTCATTAGTTTGTTTCCTCCTTCCTTCATCTCGACCATCGACTATATATTTAGGAAAATGAATTTTATTCTTCGTCCTTTCCATTTTCTTCCCTCCTTTTTCTCTTTCTTTCTTTCTTTCTTTCTTTTTTCTTTCTCCTTTTTATTCTACAGCAGTTTTTTATTTTATTTTATGTTCTTTCTTCTTTCTTTTTTCCCTTTCTTTCTTTGGAAGTTTTACATTTTAATGATTCTTCCCTTTCTTTCTTTCTTTCTTTCTTTCTTTCTTTCTTTCTATCTTTCTTTCTTTCTTTCCTTCCTTCCTTCCTTCCATCTCCATAGTTCAGTTTCAAATAATTTGTTTCATATCTTGTTTTTTTCCCCCCATCCTTTCTTCCTTTCTGCCTTTCAGGTTCATTTCCTTTCTTACTTCCTCCCTCACACCTTCCTTGTATTTTATGCCTTCTTCCTTCTTTCTACGTTTCCTCTCTCCTTTTCTCTTTTTGAAAACATTTCTCATAATTTTTTTCACTCACTTTTCATTATTTTTCTTCTATGTCAGTCCTTTATCCCTTGTTCTTTCTACTTTCCTTTCTTTCTATAGGATTTTCAGTTTTCATCTTTCCATCCATTCTTTATTCCTGCCTTCCTTTTTTCCTTTTCATCCTTCCTTGCTTCCTTCCCTCCATCTTCACTTCTCATCCTCCTCAGTCTGTTTCTGTTCCTCCCGGGGCCTGTCTGTCCATCCTCCCCTCCTACTCTTTCCTTCCTCCTTCGTTTTTAACTCTCTCCATCCTCCCTTACAGAGTCATGTACTGATGAAAGTATTTATTGAAACTCTTTGGGTGTGTATCAGTGATGACGTACTGTATATCACACTAATGTACACGCGCAGTGTAATTAACACAGCTTTAGGGGCGGAGTTATCTCAGGATATCTCCTTATTAAACACGTTAATTAGGCGTGTGGGATCTCGTTAGAGAGCTGATATATTTCCTCAGTAATCTTTATTGTCTGAGTAATCTGAGATTGGTTTGCTAATTAAAGTGAAGCAGCGATGCTGTGAGGCGCCTCGTCACGGACGCGGCGGTTTAACGAATCAGTCCTACAGTTACAGCTTTACTCTCTCTATACTGATAACAAGCTCCTCCTCTCACCGTGTACACTCTCGTATTCTCTCTGTTCATCTGTCCATCACACTCTCCTCCCCCACCCTTCACTTTCTGCTGCCTTTTCCCTTCCACCATCTATTCCTCTCTTCCATTCATCCATGGTCCTGCGGGTTTTTCCTTTCGACCTTCTGTCCTTCACTCTGTCCAACAACCTTCCTTCTTTCCCTTGTCTACAAAACATGTTTTTTCATTATTTTCTTCTTTCTTTTCCTTTTTTCATCTTTTGTTTTCGTCCTAAATTTGTTCATCCTCTCTCTTTACCTTCATTCCTCCTTCCACCATATATCTGCTTTACCCATTCCCATACTTTCTCACTGAATCCCTTCTTTTTGTTCCACTCTATATAGCTTTGGTCAATTACTCCTTCTGTCTGTATATCATTTTCCCTTTCTTTCTTTCTTTCTTTCATGCAATTTATATACTGCAATTCAGTTATTGTTGTTTGTTTGTTTGTTTGTTTGTTTGTTTGTTTTTTCTTTCTTTATTCTACTTTATATGTAGGGCACTTCATGCTAATTTTCTTTCTTTTCTTCTTCCTTCCTTTTTCCACTTTATATGTACTGTGGATTATTCAGATTATTTTTCTTTCTTTCTTTTTGCACTTTATATGTAGTGCACTCCATGTTACCCTTCTTTCTTTTTCTTTCTTTCTTTCTTTTCCTTTCTGTCTGTGTCTATTTTACTTTCTTTCTTTCTTTCTTTTCCTTTCTGTCTGTGTTTATTTTCCTTTCTTTCTTTCTTTCTTTCTTTCTTTCTTTCTTTCTTTCTTTTCCTTTCTGTCTGTGTCTATTTTACTTTCTTTCTTTCTTTCTTTCTTTCTTTCTTTCTTTTCCTTTCTGTCTGTGTCTATTTTACTTACTTTCTTTCCTTTTTTCTTTCTTTCTTCCACTTTATATGTGGGGTGTTCCATGTTGCTCTTTCTTTCTTTCTTTCTTTACTTATTTTCTTTTCTCCACTTTATATGTACTGCAATTCAGGTTCTTTCTTTCTTTCTTTCTTTCTTTCATTTATGACCTTCTTTCTGTACATTATACATTAAATTTTTTTCTGCCTCATCCCTTCCTTCATTTTTTTGCCTCTTGACACCAAAGATACAGGAGTAATTCAGAGCTCTAGCTCTTTTCACCCGAATCCTGGCTTCCGATTGGCTAGGACATGTTGATTAGTTTTCTGTGACGGCAGCCCTGACAGCAGCTGATTATTTTCACAAAGTGGTTTATTCCTTCCTTGTCATATCTCGCCACAGAATTTCTACCCCAGATTTTTCTGTGTTTGCAATAAATCAGAGGTGAAGGCTCGTGTCCCTGTGAGTGCGAAGACTCCGGGGAGCGATCCGACGCTTCCACGGCACCACAATGACAAGTGCTAGAGCAGAACAATGACAAGTGGCATTTAGGGATTGTGTCTATGGCGCGGCGAGTGCATAATTAACATTGCATAACCTCCATGCTTACAAAGCATCTCTTTTAATTAGAGTTATGATTGCAGCAGGGCAAAGCCAGCGATCCTTGCTGGAGATAATGAACGCTGGAGCTGCAGTGGCAGTCGCTTCATTGTTGCCTGCGTGGACTTCTGACATGGAGGACACAAAGGGACACAAAAGAAACCCTGCGCTGCTTTGTTCCTCCTCCCGCTGATCCAATCACTGCCGCCAAATTGCACTTGGACTGCTTTCAAATGAAGGCTGCCCTGGCACAGCACTGCGTGCACCTCGGAATTGAGCTGTAATATGAAATGTGGGGCGGCGTGTGTATACTGACACACACCGCTCCTTATCTTTATGTATTTTAAAGTGAGTCTTAAACACTGTCTGGACTGTTTGGGAAAAGGTGTGCGAATATATATGGATGTATAATGTGAACAGTCGGGTATATCTGTGTACATTCTAGGAACATTTCTGACTTTTAAAGCAATTTAATCTCTTCAGAGTTCCAGCTGGTCATTAGGAAACTGTTGAGAAAATTGTTACTCTGTCTTAATGTTGGAAGAAAGAGTGCTGGAAATTTGGATTTGAAAGCAGTCCAAGTGAAAAAAAGAATAGGAAGGAAGTAAGGAAGGAGAAGTCAAAAAGAAATAAAAAAGAGAGTAAAGGATGTGAAAAAGTAGAAACAGAAAAAAAAAATTGAAGAAAGTAGATAAAAAGAAAAGGTATGAAGAAGGGGGAAAAAGAAGAAAGAAGAAGATGGAAGGAATCATGAGAAACAAGAAATGGAAATAAAGCAAGAAAGAAAGCATGGAAAATGCAAGAAGAAGGAAGAAAGTGAAATGGTGATAAGAAAGAGAAGGGAAGCTATGAATGAAGAAAAAGAACTGAAGGATAGAAGAGGAAGAAAGGATGAAGAGAAAAGAAGGAAGGCGGAAAAAGATCAAGAAATAAATAATGAATGAGAAATTGACGGTGGAGGTGGAGGTGATCTTGGTGTTGGAGGCGGTTGTGGTGGTGATGGAGGCAGTGGTGGTGAGAGTGTTGGTGGTGGAATGGTGATGGTTGTGTAGGGTGTGGTGGTGATGGTGGTGCTGTTTCTGGTGGAGGTGATGATGATTGTGTTGATGGTGGTTTTGGTGGTGGAGGCATTTGATGGTGGAAGCACAGCACTCCTCTCCTCCATCAGAATATAATTGGTTGTGATGGTGGTGGTGGAGGCAGTTGTGGTGGCGGTGGTTGTCATGGTGGTGGAGGCAGTTGTGATCATGGTTGTGGTGGACGCAGTGGTGGTAAGTGTGTTGGTGGTTGAGGTGATGGTGGTGGTGATTGTGAAGGTGGTGATGGTTGTGGATATGGTAGTGGAGGCAGTTGCAGTGGAGGTGTTAATGGTGGTGGTGTGTGTTGGTGGTTGAGGTGATGGTAGTGGTGATTGTGAAGGTGGTGATGGTTGTGGAGGTGATGGGGGCAGTTGAGTGGAGGTGGTGATGGTGTTGGAGGCAGTTGTGTTGATGGTGTTGGAGGCAGTTGTGTTGATGGTGTTGGAGGCAGTTGTGTTGATGGTGTTGGAGGCAGTTGTGTTGATGGTGTTGGAGGCAGTTGTGTTGATGGTGTTGGAGGCAGTTGTGTTGATGGTGTTGGAGGCAGTTGTGTTGATGGTGTTGGAGGCAGTTGTGGTGATGGTGTTGGAGGCAGTTGTGTTGATGGTGTTGGAGGCAGTTGTGTTGATGGTGTTGGAGGCAGTTGTGTTGATGGTGTTGGAGGCAGTTGTGGTGATGGTGTTGGAGGCAGTTGTGTTGATGGTGTTGGAGGCAGTTGTGTTGATGGTGTTGGAGGCAGTTGTGTTGATGGTGTTGGAGGCAGTTGTGGTGATGGTGTTGGAGGCAGTTGTGTTGATGGTGTTGGAGGCAGTTGTGTTGATGGTGTTGGAGGCAGTTGTGTTGATGGTGTTGGAGGCAGTTGTGGTGATGGTGTTGGAGGCAGTTGTGTTGATGGTGTTGGAGGCAGTTGTGTTGATGGTGTTGGAGGCAGTTGTGTTGATGGTGTTGGAGGCAGTTGTGGTGATGGTGTTGGAGGCAGTTGTGTTGATGGTGTTGGAGGCAGTTGTGTTGATGGTGTTGGAGGCAGTTGTGTTGATGGTGTTGGAGGCAGTTGTGGTGATGGTGTTGGAGGCAGTTGTGTTGATGGTGTTGGAGGCAGTTGTGTTGATGGTGTTGGAGGCAGTTGTGTTGATGGTGTTGGAGGCAGTTGTGGTGATGGTGTTGGAGGCAGTTGTGTTGATGGTGTTGGAGGCAGTTGTGTTGATGGTGTTGGAGGCAGTTGTGTTGATGGTGTTGGAGGCAGTTGTGGTGATGGTGTTGGAGGCAGTTGTGTTGATGGTGTTGGAGGCAGTTGTGTTGATGGTGTTGGAGGCAGTTGTGTTGATGGTGTTGGAGGCAGTTGTGGTGATGGTGTTGGAGGCAGTTGTGTTGATGGTGTTGGAGGCAGTTGTGTTGATGGTGTTGGAGGCAGTTGTGTTGATGGTGTTGGAGGCAGTTGTGTTGATGGTGTTGGAGGCAGTTGTGTTGATGGTGTTGGAGGCAGTTGTGTTGATGGTGTAAGGCACAGCACTCCTCTCCTTCCTCAGAATCCAATTTTCCCTTATCTATATTCGTTCTCTTGTGATTGCTGGTGGATGGAGAGATAAGAGCCGATATAAGAGCTCTGCTCGTTTGCTTTTACACAAAACAAATCTCCAGTCATCCTGCTGCTTCCATCATCTGCTAATGAGGATGCTAACAGATACATGGAGGAGTAACACCACGGCCTCGTAATGCCATGTTACTCAGTGAAGCTGTCTAATGATCAGTGTTAAGTGTGATGTGTTAAAGCTTAGCGTGGTGTAGCAGGTGTGTTATGAACCGACGTGCTGTGAGATTGATTACGCCCCAAATACGTAGATAAAAACATCTCAGCGCTAGTTTAATGTAATCAATAACGGAATGGAGATAATGACTGGAGATAAATCTGCAGGTTACAGATCGACACTTCTGAGCTGTTTCATTCCATCTGTGACTCGAGAAGCACCTCCAGAATCCAGCAGAAAGAGGAGACGCGCCTGACCTACACCAACTGTAGCAAGAAACTTAAAAATAAATCTAAGCAACCATGAAACGTTCCCATTAGTTATCACTCAAGTACCAAAGGTTCCAGCTGGATGATGTTCGGTCCTTTAGTTTGAGATAGTTTTAGAAAGGGAAAAAAAATATGAAAAAAGAAGAGGTTAGATGGAAAGAAAAAAATTAAATAAAAAAAAAAAGGAAAATGGATGGATGGATGGATGGATGGAAGAGCTGTGTGAAGGAAGGAATGAAAGCAAATGGATGGAATAGAGGAACGAAGAATGGAAAGTAAAGAAAAATGAAAGAAAGAATTAATGCACAGTATGGAAGGCTTGATGTATAGAAGTAGAAATGCATAGAAGGAGGACAGAAAGAATGGAAGAAAGAACAAAAATGTGAGAAGGATGTCAAATGGAAAGTATTCAGAAAGAAGAAAGACAAAGTGAAAGAGGAGAAAGTCAGATGGGAAGATGTGCAGAGAGAGAGATTAGTGTTAGACACACAGAAGGTGAAATTCGCAGAAAGGACAGTAGAGTAAGCCCCTCCTCATCCTCACCTTCCTCCCGTGGACAGTTTAATGCTTTTACAGTAATGAAGTGTGCTGAGGAGTACAGCTCCATAAACACGCCTCCTTTACGTCCTGTCCATCAGCTTTACGATGTTCACGTCCTGTCCATCAGCGGTACTGCAGCATCGCCGAGGAACCAAACACACCATCCATTACACACATGACACTGACGAGTCAAAAAGAGCTGACGGCTCACTTAACCAGATTGGCTTCTACTCCAGGAGGTTTATGTTCCTTTCTCTCTCTCTCTCTCTCTCTCTCTCTCTCTCTCTCTCTCTCTCTCTTTCTCCCCTCTGCCACGGCGAGACTTAGCAGCTGACCCGTAGATATCTCATGCATGGTACAGCAGATTGGACGTAAGTGCTGCACGTCAACTGAAGGATCAGCTGAGACTGACTGAGGCAGATCATCGGCGTCAGTCGTTTATTTTAAAGTGACACTCGACAGCACTGAGCTCGTTCCAACATTAACAAATACAGTAAGATGTAAAAATCATCTCTTTCTCTGATGTTATGATGTTGAGGAGGAAAAAGAAATATGAAAAAAATATTATGAGGGAAAATGGAAAGGCATGACGACGCATGAAAGGAAAGAAGCAAATACAAATGAAAGAATAGTAAAGAAAAAGAAAGCAAAGGAAAAAAAGGAAAAGAAAGAAAAGAAAAATGAAAGGAAGGATGGAAATAAAAGATGAACGCATGACTGAAAGGGAGGAAAGACACTGTGAGAATAATAACGTTATGAGGAATAAAGACGACATAAAGGCCTGGAGTGACGTGTCCAGTCTAACGCTGATTATTAATTATTAGAAATGAGATCAGATGGTGCAGCATCAGCGCAGACGGACGCTCGGAGCAGAACGTCTGGTGTCTGTGCGAGTGACATTAGACAAACGGTGTGTAGGAAAGCTGATAAATCACACAGAGGTTATTGCCGCACAAAAAAAAAGTTTACCTGTGTGTGTGTGTGTGTGTGTGTGTGTGTGTGTGTGTGTGTGTGTGTCTCAGGGCAGCACAGAGTCGGACTTTTACCTCCCCAGCTCGTGCAGGAACACAGACGGCCGCGGCAGGAGATTAGCGTGAAAGCCACAGTGGGTTTGTCAGAGATAATCTGGAGGGCATTTGACTCCTCTGAGCGCTCGCAACACTTCTCCGCTCCGATGATGTACCTGCTAAACACCCCAATTTCACCGCACTAACCTCCTCTCCTGACACCATGGAGCACTATTCATGTGCAAATGCTTCAGCACTCCAGCCGTTCTGTAGTGGAGTCAAAAAGACCATGTGTGTGTGTGTGTGTGTGTGTGTGTGTGTGTTTAGTGATGGTGTTAACCCCATGTGCTGTCATCAACCTGAAAGAGAAAGAAAAGAGGAGCACAAAAGAGCGCAATTGTCTGTTCTGAGTAATAATCTCCATCGCAGTTCAGCTGAATCACAGAGGTTATTTGCATTCGCTTAAAAAGCTTCCACCTTAAAAAAGATAAAAAAGAAAACCTTTTTTTTTTATTTTTTACATAAAAGAGAGACAGAAACACAGCCAGCGATATTACAGTGGGTTTTGTAATCCAATAGTTTTAACTGGATTGTTTCATTGTTCTTTTATTTTGTTCGTGTGACTGATGAAAATGAATAAAAATGCACTTAAAAGTTAAAGAGAGAGATATTATGCGAGAAAAATTGACACTCGATTAAGGTAATGACGTCGGCAAAATAAAAAGGAACAAAAGCATATTTAAAGGAGAAAAAATTCTCATTGAAATGTTAAATTTTTATATTGTGTCTGAGTTTTATTATCTGTGATGTTATTGTTTCTTTCAAAAGAAATGATCCTATTATGATTTTTTTTTACACTTCATTTTTTAATATAAATTTTTTAGGGGAAAAAATGAATGTTTTGTTTATTTATTTATTTACTTATTTAATGTAAGTGTCTGAACGCAGGGCGGCGCAGTGGCGTAGTGGTTAGCACTGTCGCCGTGCACCTCTCCAGGGTCTGGGTTCGAATCCCACCTCGGGGTCGTGTGTGTGGGGTTTGCATGTTCTCCCCGTCGTGGGTTTGGTGGGTTTCGTCCAGTCTCCAGTTTCCTCCCAGACATGCAGATTAGGCTATTTCCCAAATTGTTCCCAAATTGCCTGTAGTGTGTATATGTGTTTGTGCCCTGCGATGGATTGGCACCCCGTCCAGGGTGTACCCCGCCTCGTGCCCCAAGTCTCCTGGGATAGGCTCCAGGCCCCCTGCGATCCTGTACACAGGATAAAACAGTATAGATGATGAAACTACAATACCCATGACACATTGTGGCCTACAAATATGGCCGCCACAGACTACAACCCCAACACTGCACCACACACACACACTCACACCTGCCTAAGGTTCTCTAATCATGCACACGGTTATCACGTTAGAGACTCGTGGACTTATGGCACTTGCACAGTCTGAGGTAACTGTTCATCCTTCTCACAGCCAAGCCTCCATGTTCTGTGGTTATGAATCTCCGATTTTTTTATCTTCTTTTAAATTGGGATTTGCCTGTGATGTGATACTCTGATAGACTAATAAACACACTTTAATGTTTGATTGCACCACATTTAGCTTTGATTACAGAGTGATTTGCAAAATGACAACATTTATTTCCATCCTGAGTTACACCAATTTCTGGCTGGAATCTTGTACTAATACCCGTTGAGTCACATCACTCTGTAGTCTTCTCGCAAGACTTTCGGGGAGGTGAAGGTCAGGGCTCTGTGGTGTCCAGTTCATGTGTAAAAATGATTCCTCATGCTCCTCTGGCCATCAGGGAAGAAGAAAAACTCCATAGATGTGATGACGTTGCTGAGTCGACTGAAGCGACCCCAGATCATAACACTGTCTCCAGAGGCTGGTACAGTGGACACTGTGCATGATGGGAGCATCGCTTCATGCGCTTCCCTTCTTACCCGAATGGAGTCAATCTGGACTCATCAGGTCACACGACCTGGTTCCAGTCATTTCAAATCTCCTTGATTGTTTTCGATTCTTGATTCGGCCCAATAATGTGACCCTCATGAACATGTGACTTTTATTGTGATCTGATTCCTAAGATGTTTTGCATTTCCCTGTCCTGCATCCCTCATATGTTGATTGGCTTTTTAAAGTGTGTGTGTAATTTGGAGGAGAAAGGAATTAAACATAAATCTTCCATTATCTCGACTTAATCCGTTCGCGTAATTGAAGAATTACTCTTTGCTGTCCGAATCTGTGACTGTTAGGGTGCAGGGTGAAGAGGCCATTTGTATTTATTTTTTCGTCCTGTGCTTGTCCCGTGTGCTGCATCCTTCCCTGTCACCCCCTCAGTAATTGGGTATTTATCAGATTGTTTGTGAAAGGTGCTCCAGCTGCCTATCTGACACAATTATCACGTCTCACTCGACCCCCCCCCCCCCCCCCCGGCCCTTCACCGGACGCAAGCGCGAGGCGGGGAATTTTTCCATCAAAAAAAGCTGGAAAGAGGTTAAAATGGTTAAACTCCTCTCATCATCACATGCAAATCGATTCGAAGGATGCGATACACGATTGGGAGTGAGGCAGGAATAAGGCACGATAAGAGCCAGGACAAAGAGTAGCTCAAATCTGATCACGGGCCTAATCCTCTGTCCAGGAAACACTGCTAGAGAGAGAGAGAGAAAGAATGTGTTTCCTCCAGGCGTTATGATAAGAGCTAAGGAGCAGTTACTACTGCCGAAAAACCATTACAGAAGAAGTGGAGATTGTGTGTGTGTGTGAGAGAAACTGGGATTTAGGAGCTGTACAAACAGGCAGTGTGAGGCTGGGAGACATGACGATGAAATATTAATAGTACAATATATTATGTCTTAACATGGCTTTTCATATAATTGTGTCATTTAATATTAAAACACAATATTTGAGACTTCTGAAGGTCTCTTGACTCTTTGTTGTACTACATTTATATACTGTATATACTGTACAAATAACAGAAAAAAAATGTATAGAATGAAAGAGGAATTACGAATGGGGTATCAAAAAGTTGCGAGAGTAGCTCTGTTTACAATCTCTGGTTTTCCTGTTCGTCCTCCCTCAGGCGCCTTCAAACCTGCCAGTAGAAGGGGCTATTGACGGTCTGGACCCTGGGGACGGATTCTCAATGCACAATGCTGCGAATGTCAAAACAGACAATGAGCATGCACTCGGTTTGTTCTGTGGACCTGCCTCGCCCTTTTTCCGGTCGTGGAGGTGACGGGCTCTTCTGCTGACCGACAACGGTAGCAGTGTTGCTGATTGTTCTGGTCCGATCATCATGCATGAGTTGACGTAACGGTTTTGACATTTTCGGCGGTTGAGCTTGCTGAAGATCTTCCTGATCTCTCGTCGTCTTCCAGTGATGCTCTTCCGCTCTTGAGGTGCCGTACCACTCAAAACACCTCAAACGACTTGTTGCAGCATTGCCGTAAGCTTGCCGAATCACGTCAAACGTCTCTGTGGCAGATTTACCCAGTTTTATGCAGAATTTCACGTTGGCTGTTTGTTCTAACTTGCTGTCCATGATGAAATAACAGACGTGGTAATGTGCGTGGTTAGCACCAGTTGCGCAGCTCCCGAGGTACACAGGACGATGCCTTTTGTCACGCTGACTTGTGAAGGTTGTTGCTCCCTGTGACAATGCGTCCAGGCTTGTTCTGCCATCTGCTGGCACGTTATAAAACTAGTCTCGAAACTTTTTGATACCGCCTGCAAGATCTCGCAAAACTCATGGAAACCTGAGTGACTTGTATATTTCAAAGGCATTTACTTAAAGAATGACTTCAGGAGCAAAATAATCCTCATCATTAACAACAATCTTTTTTAACGTAACTCAAAACGATAGGTTAACTTGTTTTAGACTGAAACTGACGGTAACGTTTAAAATGACAAATTATTCACTGTCCGATGTTAGTTAAACTGCGTTGTAAAACATGCCTTCGTGCTCTAGGTGTGTAACCAATCATAGACGAGACTGGTTATGAGAATTCAATCAGAACAGGATATCTTAACTACACACAAACTTGCTAACAGATTTGCAATGTATTTGTTTTAAATAACAATTTTGTAATTGTAACAATTTTGAAAGAAAGAAAGACAAGGAGTACTTATTTAACAATGACTTTTCTAACACTCCTAACAATTTTTCCTCCTTTCTTTTTTTTTCTCTCTCTCCTCTTATGTCCTTTAAGAGATTCAGCAAAAATTAAACTTAAAGATTTTTAAACACTTTTTTTGGTTTGCCGGTTTGTTTTAAGGCATTGTTGTTTGTATGAACTGTTGCTATAGAAGCGAGTGCAATAACATAAACCTGCGCTACTCTCAGAGCTGCTATTGTAGAAAATTAATGACCAATCAGAATCCAGATCTCATCAGTGCTGTGTTTCTTTCATTTATAGATGAATCTGGGAGGAAAGCGGATATCAGGGATGCCAGGTCAGTAAGAATCATGCGGATGACATGGTCGGGGGACTTCATCACCTTCATCTTCATCATCATCGTCCTCATCGCTACACCTCTCTGGGTTGTGGAGAGCTCTTTGGTTCCAGGTAAGATTTATGGCTCTGTTATGATTGTTTATTATGACTCTTATATAAACCTTATATCAGTAAAGCGTGCTTAGGATATGATATTAGATCATCAGTGTGTACAGGGATTAGTGTTGATTATGTTTGTGCTATTAAGTCTGCAACTCTGGGGTTTAAACACCTCATGGTCTCCTTAAATGAACTGTCTGTTTGTGCGATCGACACCATTTACAAACCAGGTTACTATTTGAGTTCGTTTCAAATCAGAGAGGTGCCAGATCTCTCGCCGTGACGCGTATGTATTGGAAAATTCGCAAAAGAAGCTAGCACAAGATTAGCTTCTGCATCAGTAATGGCAAATATAACTCTGAGGAAAATGAGCAGTAAGAGTCAAACTGTCACGTCTGCTATCTGAAGCTGTATGAAGGAGCTAATAATTTATTTGTTACATCTGTACAAGTAAGGGGGGACATAATGCTTATACTGTATACACAAGATACAACGCTAGCATAAAACTGAGGTGTACAATGTTTAAAAACTGGCATCAAGCAAAAATGATAGACATTTCCAAACTAGACAAAGCCTAAGAAGTAGGAAAACACAACGCTAGCATCATGCTGTATTATGCAACAAGTTTCAAACTAGCATATGGCTAAGAAAACTAGCAAAGTATAAGTCTAGCATCACACTGTATCATCTGGAATGCGAACGGTAGCATGCTGATGGAATTCACATCTTTCTCCTTATGTTTATCCTGATAATTTGGATCCATAACCAAGTTCCAAATTAGCATACAGCTAAGAATCCAAAAAGCACAAAGCTAGCATCATGCTGTATTATTTCAAAAGTTCCAAACTAGACAAAGTACAAAGCTAGGATCATGCTCTTTTATACAAAGTTCCGAACTAGCATAGGGCTTAAAATCAGCAAAGCACAAAGCTAGCTACACACTTTATTATTTAAAAAGGACTAAGACATGATAATGTATAAAGAATTGATAAAGTACAAGACTGTATTTATTTATTTATTTTTTAAGTCTCTAGTAGCTAGCATACAACTAATAACCAACAAAGCTTTGCTAGCACAAAGCTAGCATTATGCTGTATTCCAAGTTCCAAGCTAGCCTACGGGTAAAAATCAACAAAACACGGAACTAGCATCATCCTCTATTACACAAAGTTTATAACTAGCATAAAGCTAATTGATAAAGTACAAAGTTAGCTAATCACCAGGAATTGCCCGATACAGTATCATCACGATACCGCAGCGCAGATTTGATCAGATTTTGATTATGATTTTATAAATATCCTGATTCAAATTTGTTTCTCATGTTACTTACAGTTCTAAATAAATTTCACAAATAATTCGCTTCTACCACACAGATTGCTATTCTGCCGGCCAATGTGTTTATTGCACCACCTGTAGGATCATAGATGAACTGCAACATTTTCCTGCCTCAAATGCAAACATATTGTATATAAATTGAGAACTTAAAAAAAAAAAAAAAACAAAGATTTTACTGATACATTTGTATTTTGTTCACAACATAAGTTTTAGCGACCACAAGAAAATGATCCAGCTGTACCGAGCTTAATTTTAGCCATATTATTGATATTATTTTAGTCATATCCCTTATTTATGACATTATTTTAGTCTGAGATTAAAGAAAAATTACTGATGAGGATAATAAAATACTATTTTCTACGTAGGCTTCCATAGCTAAATCATACACATGTGCTAAGAGCATGGCTTCGTGGCGTAACCCAATACCCTTTATTAAAAACCCATATGTTCTGTATATTAGAATGACTTTTACCTTCAGTTCTTGGCACGAGAATGAATATCCTCCGAAACTGCTAATGAGGAGTCATCTTTTTGTTTGTTTTCTTTGTTTCTGAAGAATTACAGCCACACTTTTGGGGATTGGTGGTTACCGAAAAAACAAAACAAGACAGGAATTCAAGCAGGGCTCCATTTGCGCTTGATAAACGGCTCCCTGCAGCGCTACTAATCGGCCGTAATGTGACCGCAGCGTGGCTCGTGCCTGTTAGATCGAGCTTTTATTATAGCTCGCTGTCACATTGTTTGTGCTTTAAACAGACGAAATGCTGAACTGAATCTGTTTAGGAAATGTGACAAAGCTAATAAATGAACGAGCATGTGAATCAATAAATAACCGTAGATGTGAGGCTTCCAGGGAAGTCATGTGTCACCTGCCCGGTGAAAGTTCTAGCAGTTTTGATTCCCCATTAAAAATGTCATTATGTCACAAAAAAAACTAATTTATTAGAGAATTAAATAGCTAATGCACATCTATGCTTTCTAATAAACATTCTGTGAAGGTTGGTTCAAATTCGCATACATGGTTCCAAGAGGAGTTGCAGACAGAAGAGGAAAAGCACAACTTTAAGACAGATTTGAATTGAATTTATTTAATTTAACTTAACCTTAAAGTAAAGGCCAAGACCTCATACATCTAGGCTGTTTTCTGTCCTGGCTCTTAAGTTGTGGAATGAACTTTGTCTAGATGTCCATACAGCCGAGTTTCTGGGAATCTTTAAGCAATGTCTAAACACCTGTTTCTTAGGTACAGCAATATGTTAACAGAACAGTTAAACAGAAATGTTGTATTGTGAAACGCATTTTCCCATAAGAAATAATGTAAGTTCAGATAATCTGTTCCAGCCATGCAATATCCTGCATATTACCAATATTACCAAATGTCAACACTATAATCATACTTTTGCATATAAAAACAATTAAAAAATTTAGAAAAGACATGTAAATGAAATAAAATTTGAGATAAATAGACATTAACCTCACCTAACCTTAATTTATGATTCCTCCTGGCACCGGCTGCTTTAAAAGCCAAACTAAAAGCGGCTCCCTGTTCTTCTTGCTTGATGACATTCTTGTGACCCGTGGTGCTATGTCTTCACTACATCTTGCAGAAAATGAAAAAAAAAAAAAAAACCATCAACAATATGTAAACTTGCTTTGCTCGGCTTTATACTAATGCAAACAGGCTCCCGCAACTTTCAATTCGGCTCGGTTCGTTCACTTGTACAGTATGCTGAAAGTGATTTGTATGCCGAGACGAATTTCTTGCAAAATTTCATATTTCACAGTGTGAAATTTGTGAGGCGGGACGTTCATATGCTGAGAGACTGCTGTACTTGGATTAGCTGAAAAAAAAACCACCCTTCCCAAAGGTTTTGGACTGATGATACTTCTAGTTGGTTACCTAGTGAGTCAGTGTGTACCAAGATTGATGGACATTTTGAAGCACTTATGTACCAAATGTACCAAATTAAGTACCAAATGTCATAAACGGAAAAAAAAATTCTCTTTGATTTAATGCAATCTAAAATATGTTCTAACAAAAGCTTATTAAATGCACACAAACCTCAAACCTTGTCATTTGTAATAAGGAGTAGATTGGCAACCTAAATAAAACATTAAACATACAGTGAAATGACGTGAAAAACACCATACAGTATACGTGTTGTAAGACCTGTCAGGTTCAGTATCTTGGCATGTAGCGTGATTTTTGTCCGACGTCTCTCCGTCACTCAGTCCATTGGATCTATCTGGGTTTCCCATCTTCTCCCTAATTCACGCCTGACATAGTGACAGCTCTCAAAATCACCCCCTCTGTCAGGTGTTTTATCTTTTATTACCCCTCTCTCTTCTCTCTCTCTCTCTCTCTCTCGCACACATCCCACCTCTCTTTGCTTTGTCTTGTTTTCTCATTGTTTTTTCCCCCACACCCAGGAAACAATTTCCTTGTCTTGCCGCGCCGTGCACCCGGCTCTGTGAGTGTGATGTTCTTTGTCGTGTTGGAGGTGGCTGTAATTTCAGCCGAAAGCAGACGTGCCGAGTTCTGTTTTAGCTCCGGCGCCGCAGCACCGATGACTAGCGCCGCGCAAAGCAATGCTAATGAACGAAGCCGAGCCGGGCTTGCACTCCATTTCCCTCGGCGTGATTGGATGCCATGTCACGAGCACTGAGCTGCGAAGCCGGGAGGATAACGTATTAGTTTGAGGCTCAAAGCAGGAAGATACAGTGTACGGCACATAGATATTAATTTCTGACAGGTGTAAAGATTTAAAACGTCAGAACGAATGGTCAGATTTTTTTCCACGATATTTTTTCTACTGCAGAGGAACAGCATGTTAAAATCTGCTACGTATAAACAACACTGGCAAATGTGTTGATGAAGTCATGGTGTAGGAGATCACTGTGAGATTTGAACCCCCAACCCAGGAGACTTTGGGAAAGAGACAGGGTACACCCAGGAAAGGGTGCCAATCAATAACAGGGTACTCGCACACTAGGGGCAAAACAGAAGCACCAATTAGGGCAGCGATAGCTCAGTGGTTAAGCCATTGGACTACGGTCCGGAAGATCCCATGTTTAAATCCCACAACCACCACGTTACCACTGTTGGACCCTTGAGCAAGGCCCTTAACCCTCAACTGCTCAGATGTACTGTATAATGAGATAAAAATGGATAAGGGCGTCTTCCAAATGTCTGGATGTAGATGTGGAATCAGCCTGTTCTACATGTCTTTTGACTGTGGGAGGAATCCAAAGTACCCTAGGAGAACATGCAAACTCCACGCACACAGACACGAGATGGGAATCGAACCCTTAACCCTGGAGGTGTTGACCACAGTGGAAACCACTACACCACCGTGACGCCCTGCATTATTTTATCTATAATTTGCTCTAAGATTGTCTAATCAGTTCTTTTAATCCAGCTTGTCCCGATGATTCTTCAGCTGATCAAGATCTTATTCCAGATGATTTCTTTTTCAGAACTGTCACTCTTCGAGCTCAACAAATATTTGTTTATTGATTGGCGTTTGTCTGAAATACTGCATGGTTATGTCAGTGACGTAACTGCAGGAGAGCCACTTCATCAGACCTCACCGTGGCTTCTGTAGCCTTCGCTCTCCTGCTGTACATGCTGAACCTCTTGTTCTTGGCCTCTTCTTCACCTGCTTCATCATTCAGACGTTGCTGACTCCAGCACTTGGCGCTGCATATGTTTTCTCTCCCGGCCACGACGAGGCATTCAGTTAGTGTCCTACCTTTGGTGATTAAATATGTGGTTAATACAGCACTATAAGGATATTGAATTACGCCGCAGTCACTGTGACCTTTTGCAAAATTAAAGAGGCAATTGTGCGAGGCGGCCGCTTCGTAGCAGGCGGAGCCGGGACACAGCCTGGAGGAGAAGCGATTCCCGGCGCTCGTCTTGTACTGCTTACGAGACGACTTCTCTCACAGCAGTGCTCAGGACGGTTCTCAGAAGTAGTTCCTGCTTAAAAAGGGAGAAGAATCGATTTCTCTGGGTTCACTTTATGAGGATGAGCAATTCTGTGCGCTCAGTGGGGGTGATTTTCATTTTCAGCAGTAGTAAAATATTTAATTTGAACACTTCATAATTACATTCTGCTTTCTAAGGCTTTTTTTTTTATGCATTTGAAAGCCTGGATTTCTTTTCCACTTTTGTCGTACCACACTGTTGCATTTAATCCTTTTTTCTAGGTTTCGAAGTGAATCTCAAAATACCTTTAATTTTATTGTTTTTTTCCTCAATTCTTTTCTCATAGATTTCTTTAAAAAATAAAACATCTTCCTAGTCCTTTCTACTCATTTCCCAATGAGAAATCACTTTCAGATATTTTGCGATACAACCAAACGTATACATTCACTGACTGAACTGCTACAGTAGCTTACGTCCAGTTACATCATGACGTTTTTAAAAACTTAGCTAAATGATTAAAATAATCTTAAACTGCGGCTCCTGCAAAGCCCTCCTGATTTTTTTCAGCCATTGTTCTTCACAGCTGTGCGAAATCAGTTGTGCAATTTATTACCTTTTTTTGTTGGTCAATCTGATTCATTAAACGTTTTCGATTAGTCAGTTTTCGATTCAGAATCGATTATGTGAGATCGATTCTGTAATTTAGCTAAACTTACCACCATTAAAGGGTCTAAAATTTGCCCTTGGTGTGTAAGTGCCACATGTTGGAGCAGAAGATCCACTTGTTTCACGTTGTTTGAGAAATGACATTTAAACGATCAGCAGCACACGCTAGACAGCGTTTCAATGTTTATTATATAATTTTAGTGGAGACACGGATTCATCACTACGAGCCTGAGAGTAAACATCAGAGTACGGAACGGAAACATCTTCAATGTTTTTTGGGATTCTCGAGGGCAAGAAGTATTGGAACATGATCAGGAAAAAGGTTCAGCACTCATCAGTGCTCGTTACAGTGAGAAGCTTATTAAATTTTAAAGAGCTGAAGATTAGGCTTTATTACGATTAAACACAGAGGACTGATATCCGAGGGCATCGTGGTCTCTCATGACGATGCACGTCCACAGACGTCCATCACTAGGGGGCTCCACATTAAGGCTACTACTACCACTCAGCCAGGAGGGCGAAGACTATCACGTGTTTCCTCCGAACCACGTGACGCCAGCCGACCGCATCTTTTCAAACCGCTCACTCAAGAACCGTTAGGGGCGGAGTAACGCACTCGTCCCTCTTATCCCTCCCCTCTGAGAGAGCTCGGCCAATCAGCTCTCTCTAGGCCTCCGGCTGCGGGAGGTAACAGCCTCACCCGGGAATCGAACTCGCAAACTCCGGATGATAGGGCGAGCGCTTTACCAACTGCGCCACTACCCACACTGTTGACTTCGTTTTTGTCTCACTCCATCAGACTTTCACCTGGTTGTTGCCCTGAAAGCGGCTCCACATGGACGAAGTTTCACTTCTGATGAAGAACTGAAGGCAGCGGTGCATTCGTGGCTCGCAGCTCAGACCAAGACACTTTTTAATGAGGCAATACGAAAGTTATTTGACCGTTGGACAAAGTGTATTAGAAAGCAAGGAGATTATGTTGAAAAATTATATATTTGTCTTTCTCAAAAGGTTATTAAAATAAATTCTGCAGCTGGAGTGCGGATCATTTTTGACTCACCCGCCTATTTTCAAATGAAGCTTTTCACCAGGTTAATATCCTTCCTTCTGTTTATTTATTCTGTCGACTCAAAAAGAAGGGAAATACCAATGCAATTAAGAATGAGTGAGAGGATTTGGAACACATCTGGTGCATTTATCTTAACTCTGGACCATCGAACAGAATGACAAGCAATCTCACACCGGAGGAGGAAGGCTTTTTCTTTCTCCCTCTATCTTTTTTAACCACCGTCTCAAACCAGATGAGAGGAGAAATTGCTTGACGTAAGCGATGCTTCCTTTGGCCCTGGCCTCTCAGCGCGAGCCATCATACATTACTCTGTAGAACACTTTGCAAATTGCTTTGTAATTGTGTTTGTGTGAAAAACAAGAAGAAGAAAAAAACGGCCATTTCAGCACTACGTTTTCATTTTTTATCCCAAGGAGAGATGAAGAATACTTGTGAGAAACGGATGCAAATACTGGCCTGTTATTAGAGAGGAAGAATAACGTCCCCGATTATGAATTGTCGAGAGAGGATCCATCGATATCAAAGGCGAATATATAATAATGTATATCCTGGAGGTTTCTCCAGCTCTAGAGCTCCGTGCATTATCATTCCGTGGACAGCCTGAGTGGAGATAATCCTTCCTCCCATCTCTGCTTTTTTATTCTGTCTCTAGATAACCTCGTGGTGTCGAGTGCCCTGCAGTATTTCTCTGTCCTGCAGTGTTTTTCACCTCTATGTGCTCTTCTGAGGACGATGAGTTAAAGCCCATTTCCTCCTTCTCATTACTTTTAATAGCAAAAGCATTATATTTATATATTCAGCCACTTTCTGGTTTCGTGTGGCTTCGGGATGTGTGACGTGCATATTAAGATGGCCACTGATTTTTGCTAGGTTTAAAGGGGTCTGTTTTATATTTTCTGAATCCAAATGATTCAGCGAGGAGTTTCTCATTTTAAATGCTCTTGGAAAAGTGTGTTTAAGTATCAAATTAGTGGTTGGAATCGAGCAAAGAAAACAACTAAGAAGATTGCCGAAATGACTGGAAGGGGATAAGAACTGTCCAACGCGTTATTGAAAAATGGAAGGATAGTGCTGAACCGTGAACTTGACCAAGTCCTCATTGAACATGATGGGAGATGATGACTTAACGCTTGGTGAAGTCAAAGCTGTCTTTATTAGAGAAAGTAAGAGCATTTATATATATATATATATATATACATACACAATGTGAGGAGGACCCTCAGGATTGGGACTAAACATCTGTGTGTCCATAAGAAAACCACTTGTTCATGAGACATTAGGGGAAAAAAAACATTTAAATTTGGTATGAAGCATCTAAAGATACGACTTTGTGGCAATGGTAATGTGGTTTGATGAGTCCAGATTGATCTCCTTGGGGGGCAGTGGTGGCTCAAATGGTTATGGGTCAAGGCTCTGGGTAACTGATTGGAAGGTCGGGGGATCGAGTCCTAGCACTGTCAGTCCAAGTTCCCACTGTCCCGACCTTTTGTTCAGTACCCCAGAGTCTTAACCCTTAACCATTTGAGCCACCACTTCCCCTCAAATGGTTGAAGGGGGGTCAGTTACTGGTTAACACTCTGGGTTACTCTGGATCTTATGGTCTGGAGTTCAAGCCCCAGCGTTGCCATGCCCCAAACTTTGGATCAGTAATCCAGAATCTTAACCCAAAACTGCCCTCCCCCCCAGTGGTGGCTACTGGTCACCACAGGGTTACGACTCTGGGTTGCTGATCTAAAGGTCGGGGCAGTGGTAACTTGGCAGTGCTAGGCCTCGAACCTCCAACCTTTGGATCAGTAACCCAGAGTCATAACCCTTAACCATTTGAGCCACCACTTGTGTGTGTGTGGGAGGGGGGGCAGTTAAGGGTTAAGACTCTGGGTTACTGATCTGAAGGTTGGGGGTTCAAACCACAGGACTCAGACTATTGAGCCCTTGAGCAAGGCAAGGTGTAAAACCTGTATCCTGGCTGACCCTGCGCTCTGCCCTCCAGCTTCCTAACTGGCATATACAGAAAAAATATTTCACTATGCGGATAAGGTACATGTGGCAAATAATTGAATCTTAATCCTAGTCAGCCGAGGACCAAAAGCAACAGCAGATTCACATCGAGTTGTACAGCAGTCTTGAGGTTGATTTTAAGATTTATCGAAGGAGCCTCCAGTGTCAATGCTTTGTAACTCACTTTAAGTTTCATGACGTTTTGTATTCCTTGCATTTACAGTACAGCTGGTCAGCACTGTATGTTGTTGCATTACCACACACACACTCGTGCATGTTATTGAAGTGCGGTGGAGGATGAAGGCGGCTGAACATCCATTAAATTTCAAAGTGCTGACAGCACAAACAAACATTTGCCACCCACACATCTACATTGTCCAGGGAAAATCCTAATAACTCTGCTCATAGACTTGATGAAAATGTGCTCCATCTGCATTCTCCACTAATGACTGGGTGGGAATGAGAGAAACTTTACTAAATGTCTACAGCTCACTTACACACTATATACAGTCACACGCATGTCATAACGTATAGTCTGTGTTCAAATGGGCTTGAGTGTGCTGTGTTTGCGTTTTTATTTATTTATTTTATTTCATTTACTCAGGCCAGATATTACTGTGCAGACGACTTGTTCAGATGATTTATCGGAACACTTCAATATGTACACATGCAGCATGATGTCTGTATCTGTTTAGTGCTCCGTGTCTGTATGTGGATTTGGATTTGAACACAAAGTGGGTGTGGCCTAATCCTAAAAAAAAAAAAAAGAAAAAAAGTAGCATCATGTATGAAACAGTTCCTCAACCTCAGCTTCATCACTCCAGTTCATAATTCAGTTCTATTTTCCAAAGTTAGTGTCCTTACAGCCAAAACATGGTGCCGGTGCTAAAAAGTGTCTCACTTTGGTGAAAAAGTGACTTTTCAGATAAGATCACAAAACACCATTTCTCACAATACTTCTTATCTCCCGATCCGTGCTTCGTTTTTTGTAACTATGCATACACATTTATATTTTCATCAGATAAAAAGAAACACATTTGCCCAATATATAATTTCATGTCCTTTTATGTCTGTAGTGTCTGTAACTTTTTTGAATTCAAATCTTTCAATGATCTTAACTGTCATTTAGATGCAAGTTGGAAAATTTAGATTTAACATAAAAAGGCATTTAAAAAAAGTACAAAAAGTACTTTATTCTAGTGCAAAATTGTTAAAATATCGCAACATGAATTTGACACGGTTACGGACACTACAGATTTTTTGCTTTTACCAAAAAAACTATTTAAGCAACAATTTTTACAGGTCATACACTTCTTAAAGCTTATACCAATTTTAGCATCACTACTGATAAAGAAATAGGAATAATTTGCATATAAAATAATTATTGTTTGAAGTGAGACAGTATAACGCTGGAAAATGGCCATTTTGGGGCAGATATAAGATCACCTCTCCAAAGCGGATGAAATCACCAACTTTTGCAGATTCGCAGATTGGTCACTGCCATGTTGCATAAAATTCAGAAATAGCTTTTGGCACACACATTTTCTGTATTTAATATAAATAATTAAATTAGCATCAGTACTTTTGGCCAATAGTATTTTTTTTTGTAATTTATGCTTTTTTGTTGTTGTTTACTATATAGTTATTTGTATATACAGTATATATCGCGTTATGGTGTGTACAGTACTTACAGCGCAGCATCCCTCGCCCGGGGCTCTTGTTTGCGCCGGTTGCGGTCACGCTCATTGTGCATCTGATGAAACTCATCTCCAGTAGTGAAATGACACATCGGCTGTACCAGAACCCCGAGGCTGGAGATTTAGCCAGTGCACAAATCTATTTCCTCCATCCCCCCACCCCCCCGCCCTTCAGTCTGTCACCCAGAATCCTGCTGTGACAACTGGCAGACTCCTCTCTCTCAAACCACACAGCACTTCTCCCTGCACACCATCACTTGGTTCGTGCTCTAGTACTGTTCTCTGTACTGTTCTGGGTCAGGAGACGGAAGAGGAAGTCGCTGCATTGTATTAGCTCTGTACATTTACTTTGCACAATGACGGGTAAATTGAATCTACTCTAGTATAAACATTGAGTTCACTGGACAGTTAAAAAAAAAAAAAAGTTATTTTTTTAAACAATGCAGTCCACTGTAGGGACTGCATTGTTTACGAAAGTTTGATAAAATGCCATTAAGAATGTTACATGAACAACCACATACAACCTTAAAACAACGGAATTGTAACCTTTACTCATTTAACATTTATGCTGATTAATGTCCATTCGCACAACAACCGAGCGCATCCATGCTTCCTTAAGTCTCTAACAGGGTCTAGAATTCTGATCAGAGATCGTCCCGACATGACGGACCCAACAGCTTCCCACACACAGCGTGTGTATCTCATTTCACACATCTCTTAATGTTACCTCTCTGCTTTATTTGCTTTTAGACAGATTACATATAAAGGGCTTCATCCTACAGTAGCTCCAAAACCAATCTACTATAATGTGATGTTTTTGACGCGCAGCATCCAGGTCCGATTTGACAGAACTCACATCACTGTTTTTTTTTTTTTTTTGCACTTTTTTTGGCTCCATTCCTATTTCAACTATGATATTTATCATAGTGCTCATTCTCATGTGCGCACATCAGCATTATGCCCCCTAGTGGTGCAGTGGTGTGCACACATACTGTAGTGCTCTCACCTCAGCGACCAAAGTTCGAGTCCTTCAGCTGATGCTCAGTGTTTCAAAGGCTGACCTTAGGGACTGTTTGAGACCGTGCCTGGGGTCCTCACCTTTTCCGAGGTTTTTTATATGTGATCCAGGTGTTTCCTTGTGCAAACAGCGAGCAGACATCTGTGTTAGTCAGACCAAACAGGTCCATGATCAGAAATCCATGCCTGTACGTGCCGAGGAGGAAAATGAGCAGGGCCGGTCTCTGCTGCTTTCCCCGACCACACTACATTTGTCAAGACGCGCTTCCACAACCATTTATCTTCCCGCGCTCATTTTCCAGATAGTGCTGGGAATATCTGGCTTCATCCCTCTTGGCTTTGTGCTGTACTTTGTCATTTCTTACGGAGAGACACACACATTTATTTTAATTTTGTTCCTGCTACAGATGTCATATTCATTCTGATACACACAACTCTTTCAGGGTGAGTTTCTTACATCATGTAGCGATCATGATCATTGCAGTACAAGTTTCTCAATCATCACCATCATCATCATCATCTCATCCTGATTGCAGTGCGTAGATTCCAGTTTCGGTTACAGCGTGGATCTTTCTTTTATGGAATGAATAGGTGGAATCTCTTCAAAGCGGGATGATAAAGGCCCTTGAAACGTGGCATTTAGCGAAGCTTTTCAAACTGCTGAATTACCCCTGCTTTTCACCAACGCACGATAATGGAAATGATCCTCCAGCTAACTCTCTGCCTCTCTCAGAAAGAGAGGTGATTTCAATCCTTTCATTTGTCAATCACCGCTGCTGCGAGTCCGGACTCATCAGCGCTCCGGCGCTCCCCCCCGGCGTGGCCCGGCACTTTGCATGAGAATGAGGAAACTCTGAAATGAGTGACACTTGCCTTTTTGGTCTCTGTATTGATACAAAGAGACTGGGTTTGTATTTGTGTCTGCTGAAGCTGCAGCCGATGATGAGAAACTCACAGCCTCTTCATCCGCTCCGTCTTCATTCACATTCACTCGGGGGTCAAACGCCAAAGGAGCTGCCAAGTACCTGGACGAGAACACGGCCAGAATTCTGAATTAGCAAGCCTAAACTGAGATGTACCTGTCTATACGCACCTGGAGGAAAAAAATTCCAGGACGAATTCATTTAGAATAAATTCAAGGAAAAATTACTAAATATTTTATGTAAATGATGAGCAGCAACACAACAAGCAGGAGGAAAAAAAAGCTCTTAAATTAAGGTTGATTAAGTAGATAATGACGCACATCAGAATTGATATCGAATGATACAAAAGTTTATTTATTTATTATTTCAGGAAAATTTGATCCTAACATCCTAACTTTGATCCTAACGTGTACACTGTGAAGTACTGCAGGACAATGTGGGTGGAGCTATAGTCAAAGGTGGGTGGGGCTATACTCAAAGGCGGGCGGAGCTATAGTCAAAGGTGGGTGGGGCTATACTCAAAGGTGGGCGGGGCTATACTCAAAGGCGGGCGGAGTAGCCTAAAAAATTTACTAAAGTAATAGTAGGTGTACTTCAAAATAATATAGTAGAAAATAATAGAAGTAAAAAAGTAGTCGTCTAAAATATTACCCAAGTAAGAGTAAAAAAGTATTCGGTGAAAAGATACTCAAGTAACTGTTTCAATCGCAATGTCTGATTTATTTATGCTAAAGTGTGTGTGTGTGTGTGTGTGTGTGTGTGTGTGTGTGTGTGTGTGTGTGTGTGTGTGTGTGTGTGTGTTTTGGCAGATAGAGACGACACCGCAGTATGAAGCTGTTTTTTTGTATTTGATGCCAGAGATGCATCACATTTTTTGGGATGCATAAAAATGTACAACACGTGTGTTGGTGATTAATTCTGTACTGTAATATACTTATATATTCATAGACCGTTAAAGTAACATTATATGTACAATTAAAGTTAACATATAATCACACAAACATGAAAAAAAACATTCTATACTAACCGCAAGA
Source organism: Clarias macrocephalus (assembly GCA_011419295.1). Lineage (NCBI taxonomy): Eukaryota > Metazoa > Chordata > Actinopteri > Siluriformes > Clariidae > Clarias > Clarias macrocephalus. Next base: position 11,544 of record JAAGKR010007309.1, on the reverse strand, counting down.
TCCCACTAGTAGCAGCGTGGACTTGTGTGCGTCCGCAAAATTAGAGAAAGATCCGGAAACTTTTGTTTGCGCGTGCACAAGTGAGCGTATGTAGGACGGATTCACAGGTAGGATGAATTTATAGAACACCGGCTGAAGACCTGATTGGTCAAATGGAGTCATGTGATTATTGTTGTTGCGTCTGATTGGTGAAACAGTCATGTGGTGGATTCAAGTAAAAAGTATGGTGCATTTTTTTTTTTTTCTTTTTTTTTTTTCAAAAAGTTACATTTAATGTAACGCGTCACTACCGACCTCTGGCTGTACTGTACTAATGCAGATCACTGATTGGATACATGAGGAACAGTCAAGTGGAGTTATTGCAATTCTTATTAGGTTTACTTGTTATATACTGATAACTGTATGTCCTCAAAATGTTGACGGTTTGATAAGCACGATTTATTATTGAGATGTATTTATTATTAGTATTCTATTACTGTATGTAGAAGCAGTATGATGTTCTACACTGACGTCATTCAGGGCATCCCTGCATGCGCTACAAGCTTACATCGTTGTTGCTGGTGTTCTTGTAGTGACTCATTTTGACTCATTTTAAACCCTTAATTTACTCATTAACGGAAAAGTACGGCATTCACATGGTTTTGTCTGCATATGTGTTTTAAGAAAGTGTTGAGTGTATTTGTTCCTGTTTTATTTTTTCACGGTACGTGCTTGATTTATGAATATATTTCATTATAATAACATAATGACAAGACGTTATTGATTGTTCCATTATTGTATCTCGTAACTGTAAAGGTAAAGTACGGTAGAGTGTAAGGTTAAAATGAACAGAATTTGAAGCTTAATGTTTTACTTTCAAATTTCTTAAGTACCATTCAAAAGTTTGGACACAGGTTTGGATTTATTTTCTACATTCTAGATTTTGTTTTTTAAAACTGTGATATCACACATATGGCATTAGGTACTGCAATTAAGTAACAACAAAAACAACAGTCAGTTGTTATTTTAAGACATGAACATCAGCTGTTCTGAAACAGTTCTTACAAGAACAGTATCGTGTCGAGTGCATTCGCAAAACCCATCAAGCTCCATGATGATGAAACTGTCTCTCATGAAGACCTTCCCAGGAAAGCGAGACCAAAACTGAGCTCTGCTGCAGAGGAGAAGCTCATTTAGAGTCACCAGCCTCAGAAATCACCAATTAACAACCAGCACCTCAGATTAGAGCCGTTATGAAGATGTATAGCCGTCATCTCAATATCAATTGTGTCAGTATTGTTTTACAGTGTAGAAGGAAATAAAAATCAGGAACGACCATGGGGTTAGAGGGGTGTACAAACTTTTGAGCCGTAGTGTATATATCTACATAAAACTATGTTAATCTTAATAGATTTAGGCTGCAAGTATGATATTGTAATGTAAAGATGTTTTTCACTGGTTGTTGATGTAACTGCTGTTGCCATTACATTATTAAGGATCCTGTATGGTCGGGTACAGGCGTATGTAACACCACTGGAACATACCAACCCATGTGACACCTCTGTTACTATAGCAACAATAACATAATAGAACAAGCACATTAATATTAATAATAATAATAATAATAATAATAATAATAGATGTAATTGGCAGCTGAACGACTCTCGTAGCTGCTGTTAAACTAATCAACACCTTCCGACCAATCAGAATTCAGAATTCCACAGCACTGGAGTGTGAAAAATATCTGTGTACTGACTTTAGTTTTAGGTCTGAGCTTAATTAACTACAGTGGGAAAAAAAAACATACACTAAAACATTTTAGCATTCACTGCGAGGGAGTAAAGATCGTTAATTAACTTATGCATGAAGAATTTAATTACTTAATGAATTGCTTCAAAGCAAAAACAACAATAAAAGTTTTTTTTTGCTTTCCAAATTTGAAAAATAACAATGGGAAGACTTTATTGACTCCTCTCGGAGTGTTCAATAAAAAAAGGAAAGAAAGAAAATGAATATTAGGCTAAATTGAAATTATTATTATTATTATTATTATTATTATTATTATTATTATTATTATTATTATTATTATTATTATTTATGTATTAATATAATATAAAAACTGGGCTGATTAATGACTTAAACAAGGCCACTTATTTCCTTTCCCTTTGTCTCCATTGCCTGTTTATTATCTTTCTTTTTTCTTTAGTTTTACACTCATGCAATCAGTCGAATGAACGCGTCTAATTCCGCTGAGGCTTTTTAAACGGTATAAATCACGTACGTAGCGTTTCTACTCAGTACTGTAAGCTCTGCATTAATGCCATTCGGGTTTTTTTTTCTTTTTTTTTTTTTTTTATTGAACACTCCGAGAGGTGGTGAGGTTTGTTTTTGGCATGAATTCTGAACAGCTTTTAGGAAATGAAACACAGGCGGAGTATTAGCTGGCTTTATCAGCGCAGAGCCGCTGGCTGGCTCGCCTCTTTATCTCCATCGCCGCCGCCGTCTCCGCTCGCTACACGTCATGAGATGATGAGCTTTTCGTGACTTTAAGGCAAAGAGGATTCACTTTCAATAACATTCTGGATGAATAACGTTCATAGATTCAACAGCTTTTAATATACAGTAAATGATGTTGGAGCGGATTTTTGAGATTAGACAGCAATTAAATGCAAATAACAAAATATATATGCTTTATAATTCCCTAAATTTGGTAAGGAACGTTACTAAATACTAATGTACCAAATTTTAATTTTAGATTTCAGTATTTTACATTTTAAATTAATATTTTGTAAGTTTTTTTTTTTTTTTTTTACATCTTATTATAATTTTGTTGGAGAGATATTTTGTTTGCTGTTATTGAAAATTTAAGTTGTTTTCTGGCTTCTTTTATATGATAATGACATAATAATAATAAACTCCTGTTCCATCTCCCAGACTCCGCCCCACATTAACGAGCATTGATTAGCCACACCCCCTCCACCACATTGTCTCATTACCCATAATGACCACACCCACTTGTCCTTGTTAAACACCCCATTTTAGATTGGATCCCTCTTTCCTGTTATTAGAAGCTTCACTCTTCGGAGAAAGCCTTCCACTAGATGTTGGAGCGCAGCCCTGGGGATTTATGTTCATTCAGCTGAAAGAGCATTTGTAAGGATCAGGCGCTGTTATTGGGATGTCGAGGACATACCGGTGCCAGTTCAGAATGAAGACTAAGATTAAACACAGCTCAGTGGAATGATTTCTTTGTATATCCCAGTTATGAAGCTGGTATCAGCCAGGATACAGCATCCTGTGCAGCAGAAAGGGTTAAAGTTCTTGCTCAGCGGCTTACAGCTGCATCTGGGTGGTTCTGGGGCGTGAACCTCCAACCTTCTGATCAGTAACCCAGAGCTTTAAACATATTTTCTGTAGGTTTTAAAGGCTACTACTCATGGCGTGGCTAATTGGTCAGGATGAGGTTTCAGATTATTGGTTTTGGACTGGATCAGGCTGATCTTCTCTGTTTCAGGAAACCGTGCCAAATCTCATTGATTCCTTTAATTTGTATGTCTCGATTCACTGATGAGAAAAAAAACTAAAATAAAATGAATCTCCAGTGTATGTAGTTCTTGCCTGTGTGATTTCCTTTGACAAATGTGATTTGTAAGTCAGTCCCCAGCGCCACCGTAGCAGATAATCTATATGATTTTAAGCTTATGTCTACTGACCGTGGATAAAGTGTCTGGGTTTCAGGCTCGTTTCCCTGGATCATCTTGTGCTGTGAGGTGTGTGTGTATGTGTATAAATCTCATTTACTCTCACTCCAAATACATGAACAATTGCTACTTTAGAGCTGGCACCCTCATCCAGAATGACTTCTATATGTGTACACATATAGATCATCTCATTTACTGAGCAGTTTAGGGTCAAGAAGCTCGTCCAAAGGAATGGCAGTGGCTGTTGGTCAGTGCTGGGATTTGAACTCATTACCTCCTGATCAGCAGTTTTAACCACCGAGCTATCGCTACCCAATCTAAATGTGTATCTGGTTGCTAGTTTGGTTCAAATTTGGAAAAATTTGCATTTGATCGATTCCAGGGTTACAAGTCGAGACCAGAGATGTTAGAACACATAACGTTCCATAGAGATACTGTATAAGGATGATGATGTGCATTTACATTTTTGTACTTATATATTCAATGCATGTCCATTTTTTGCGCACTAGACGTTCCAATTTGCATATCTCCTACAGATAAACTATAGAGAGAGAGCACCTTGGTTACATGATGACATTTTTTTCGTGGACAGTCTGTCTCATGAATAGGGAATAAACTTTGAAGCTATATTTCCAGTTTAATACGTTGCTTTAGGTTCTGCTATTGAGCTGTTTGGTGAAGCTCCCATGTTGCGCAGCAAAAAGAGTGTGTGTCTTTATCTGGAAATTGAGAGTTAGAATCCCGGCGGATGTTACGTCCATCAGGATTGGCCATGCTTGTGGGGGGGTGCCTTACTGTATTTGCATGCTTGCATCAATCGTAGTGATACTAGCCAATCAGAAAGCTTTCCTCCATGCGTGTTAGGTCAAAAGAGCAGCAGGTCAAAAAAAAAACATGGTTGGAGTCATGTCATAACCTTCACCCTCCCTGGTTGATGTGGTAATGCCCTAAAGACAGGTCACGGTTTGATTTGACTCGATTAGGCAGAAAATCTCTGGGTTCATACAGATATAAATGCATGTGGAATGGAGTTGAGCCGAATGAGGAAGCGAGAGTCTCATGAATCGATTCCTGACCCTGACGGTATTGTTGCACCTTAAATCCTGATTAAGTTTGACAAGCAGGAAGGATGGCAGAGGAAGCTCAGTTGATGAGAATTTTCCAATTAAAATCTCAGCGTGTGAGCGCCGCCATCTACTCGAAGACATACGCCTGTGTTTATTTCCCAACCAAAGATTACCAGGACGACGAAATATCATCCCTGGCACGGAAAGTGTACCGGTAACAGCTGATATGGTCATTCCCGATGAGAAATCAAGCCTCATGGCACTTTATTGCCAGACACCTCATCTATTCTTATTTTTATTTTTCTCTTCAGGATACAAAATGCAACAACATGCCCTGCCGAGTGTTTAATATTTAAAACGTGAACATCGCCAGGCTCCTCGGGTCTCGGGACCCGCACGCCGAGACATGACACGGTCTGGCTAATAAGCCTCATTTACAGCTCCACCTCCACCACTAAAACAGCCAGACGAGGCACTAATGAGGGACGGTGTCGTCGGCGAAGCTCCGCGTTCCTGACCGCGCTATCATTTATCTCAATTTATGCACATAAAAACACAATCACAGCTCCTCTCTGCGTGTCCGCACCTCACCCGCGTCTCGCGCTCTTCCAAATAAATGCAAAGCAGCAATTATCTAGCGATCGAGCAAATATTGTGGCTGCATGCGTCATGTCATGTTCTCAGTAAATATTGTGAAAGAGGGGAAAAAAAAGAAAGGAGAGAAATGAAAAACGAGCACCTGGGTCTCATGTGACTGATTGTGGGTTGTGTTTGTCATAGAGACGAGGTTCTCAGGTTGTGGTGTTGTACATAACTTCGTGACAGGAATGTCAGGATGACATTGGCATCGGGGGTAAAGTGCTGATGGGCACAAAACGGAGCACAGAGTAATCTGGCCCCACGCCCAAATCAGGCATGTCAAGGATGCGGAAGGGACGCGATATTTCTGCCCGATCAGGGACGCGCGAAAGGTTAAACATCACAAAGGTCATCGCGCAAATTTATAATCAACCCCAAGCTTTTGTTTGTTTTGTTGCAGATCCTTAAGGATTTTTAAAAAATTCTGTCATACTGTCCTGGGTTTGTATGTGTTGCCGCACTTGTTAGTGTTAAACCTGTGTCGAATCCCGGGTTCTGATTGGTCAGGTGGTGCAGACAGTAATGCAGCTACAGATCAAAGGATTATAGTATCAATGAGATCATTATATGTTTCCATAGTTACGACAGGTAAGCATTTTATAACAGTCAGAGGTAAAGCTGTGAGTTTTCAGGACGGAGACGTTTATGCTTCATGGTTTCTTCGTAACATGACCAGATGTGGTGGTGGTGTTGGTGTTTGTTGTTTTTGCCTCATTTGGGATGAGTATTTTTATCGAGTCAGTGAATCACATTTCGTCGTGATTCACAAGAGAGTCTGTTCTTTGCCTTTCAATAGATAAGTACCTAAAGTGTCAAATAAAATTTACTCCTCTCGTATTCGAGTCAGTGAGTCAGTGAGGCAGTGAGGCAGTGGATCGTCTTAGGTGGTCATCATGTGACTGAAATTAATTAGCATAATATTCATTAAGTCAATCTTTGACTCTTTTCTGTGAATCATTTCAGGATTGCTCCGTTCTTGTTCGTAGAGTCAGTGCTTGAGCCAGTGAATCATTTCACTCGTGAATCTTTTCAATAGAATTAATTTCTATTTTAGTTCATATTTGACTCCTTGAACTCGAGTCACTGAATCTGCCTTAAAATCTCTCACTTCATTCTTGTTTGACGAGTCATTGTGTCAGTCTGTGAATCATTTCAATCATGAAGCTTTTGAATATGATTCGCTCCTCTCTTGTTCTGAGAGTCAGCCTTTGAATCAGTGAATCTTTTCGGTCTTAAATCTCAAGAATGAGATTAGCTCTTTTCTCATTCAGGGACTTGAGTCATGGACTCTGTCTCTCATGGCCAGGCTTCATTCAACTACTGTTCAGTGAATCATTGTTTAAGTCAGTGAACCCTTTCAGTCCTGAATCATTTGAATATGATTCGCTCCTCTCTCGTTCAGAGAGTCAGAGTTTGAGTCAATGAATCCTTTCAAGTCATGGATCATTTGAATGTGATTTGCGCTTTTCTTGATCTGTGAGTCAGAGTTTAAATAATTTAATCTTTTTATTCTTGAGACTGAGATTCTCTCTCCTCTCACTTTTATTTGGTGAGTCAGTGTTTGAGTCAGTAAATCAGTTCAGAATCCTTTTTAGTCTTGGACCTCGTGAATGAGGCTCCCTCCTGTTTTGTTCAACAAGCTTTCATTTTCAGGATTCGGTTTATTACTTAAGCGCAGGACATTTGTACGATTCTTATTCAGTGAGTCAGTATTTTGAGTCAGTGAATCCTTCCAGTCTTGAGTCACGTAAGTGCGATTTGCTTTTCTTTCATTTAGTGAGTCAGTGAATCCTATGAATTAATCTCACAACCTAGCGAGTCCGTATTTGAGTCAGTGAATCCTTTCAGTCGTGAATCTTTTTTGAAAGCGATTCACTCCTCTCTTGTTCGGTGAGTCAGAGTTTGAATCAGTGAATCTTTTCATCCTTAAATTTTAGGAATGAGATTTTTTGTCATTCAGGGATTTGGTGTTTAAGTCAGTGTTTTACTCACATTTTATTTTGTGAGTCAGTTTTCGAGTCAGTGAATCTTTTCGGTTTGAATCGCTTATGATTCGCTCCTCTCTTGTTTGACGAGTCAGTTGTTTCAGTCATGAATCTTTTGAATATGACTCACTCCTTTCCTTTCAGGTTAGAGTCAATGAATCCTTTCAGTTTTAAATCTTGTGACTGCCTTAATTTTTCGGTGACTCTGTGTTTGAGTCTATGAATCCTTTTAGCCTTGACACTTGTAAATGATATTCTCTCTTCTAACGAGTCACTGTTTGTTGTCAATGAATCGTATTACTTAAATGCAGGACTCAGAATTGCGCTGTTCTTATCCGGCGAGTCAGTAATAAATGAGTCATTAGTCTCTTTTCGTGGGAGAATCGGAATGTGTGTCTGCGAATCCTTTCAGTCTGGTAAGTGAGACTCGAGTGAGTCAGTGTTTGAAGTATTGAAGTTGGCACGACCGGACTGGACATTTGACCAAACCATACAAGTGAACGAATCGTTTCTGTCCTGATTCAAATGACTCCGGTCACTGTATTGACTCAAACACATCCAATCTTTTGAGAGTTCAAACACGTGTACTTTCTGATCAGGATGGCAATGCGCGTGCTTTGTAGCTAGCCGTGTGATTTGCGTGGGCATGGAAACCAGTGAAACCATGGCAACGGACTGTAAATAATGATGAGAGACCAGCAATGGAGGGTGAAGTGCAGGGTTAGCAGGTTTCTCTCCAGTGACTCTAACGGAGATTATTATTATTGCACTTCCCTGACAGGACATGCCATTGCTCCTCTAGTGTGTGTGTGTGTGTGTGTGTGTGTGTGTGTGTGTGTGTGTGTGTGTGTCCAGCTGTGAGCCAGCCTGACATATGTGATGTGTCAATATCTTCCACCTTTCACATGTGTCTCAGTCAGCAGCTCTCCTCAAGCCATCTGTCCATCATTTCACCGTCTGCATGGACATCGCACTGAACAGTCCTGGCCCGGGTGTGTTTTCAGGAGTGTGTGTGTGTGTGTGTGTTTGTGAGAGAGATAGAGACGATGATAAAGTAACAGCACTCACAAAAGCTCTCTCCATCATCGTGCTTCGTCTCTTCACATACACATCAGATGTGTGTGATATTTTCGAGCCCTCCAAAAAAAACGTCATGGAAAATGTTTCAGCGCCAGCGTGGGACCTTCATCCTTTAAAACAGGCTGCGGTTTTTTTTTTTGGTTGTTTTTTTTCCCCAGCCTCCTGCATCGGACTCGGTCTAACACACGACGACACGGTGATAAATCAGGACTTATTGCTTTGCAGGAGTTGTGATGGTGATGTCTGTCTCTGCTGGATGTTAGTTACAGTAAAGCATGTGGAGAAGGAGCATCAAAGACATCATCATCTGTTTGCACGAGCTTCCTATCCATCTTAAAAGGGAAACTCTATGGTCTTTCAACCTCATCTCAGTGTGTGTGTGTGTGTGTGTGTGTGTGTGTGTGTGTGTGTGTGTGTGTGTGTGTGTGTGTGTGAAAGAGAAAGGAAGAGAGAGAGAGAGAGAGATTGCTTGTTTGATTGTGACGGATTCAAGTCATTTCTTTTACGGCCTCTTTCTCTCTCTCTCTGTCTCTGTCTCTGTGTGTGTATGTATGTATATGTGTGTGTGTGTGTGTGTATGTATGTGTGTGTGTGTGTGTGTGTGAGAAAAAGTATTAGCCCCCAACCAGCTTTAACTGTTTTTATTTATTAATTTGCACATTATATGCATAAACACACAGTGCAGTGAAAAAGTATTAGCCCCCAACCTGTTTTTATTTATTTATTTGTCCTTTGTGTGGCAAGTGAAAATTAACTCAGTTTTCCAATAAATTTGATGTAAAAAGGTGTGTTTTTTGGCCGAGATCGCGAGTTCGATTCCCGGGTGACGCTGTAACCTCTCGCAGCCGGAGGCCTAGAGAGAGCTGATTGGCCGAGCTCTCTCAGAGGGGAGGGATGAGAGGTACTTGGTGCTCCCACATTAATCACGGCTCTACAGCCAATCAGGGGCGTCTGTGAGCTCACGCGAGCGGAAGGAGCGGATAGCGCCGTCCTCTGAGTGTGGTACTCCGCCCCCAACGGTGCATGAGTGAGCAGTTCGAAAAGATGCGGTCGGCTGGCGTCACGTGGTTCGGAGGAAACACGTGAAAGTCTTCGGCCCTCTAGACTGAGTGGTAGTAGTAGCCTTAATGTGGAGCCCCCTAGTGACGGGGAGGAATTGGACACGACTAAATTAGGGAGAAAATCTGGAAAAAACTATCAACATTTAAAAACTGCATTTTGTATTTACTTGGGTTATATTTATGGAAAATAAATTTTTTCTTTGATGATCTGAATCATTTAAGTGCGGCACATATGTCATGGCGGTCAAATACTTCTAAACAGCACTGTATGTACATTAAGTATCCGTTCCAAGAGATCGTTTGTAAGTCCAACAAACACAGTCTAGGTACTAGGATACGATCGGTTATATTTCACAGCATATTCACCTCTCTACATTCTCTCTCAGTCGAACATACGCGACCACTTGTTTGGGTCTTCGAAAGTCTGTAACACACTCTTTCTGTTTTGAGACAAACACACTTATTAAGGAGACTGAGAGAGAGAGAGAGAGAGAGAGAGAAACTAGTGAAACTAGAGAAGGCAGGGAGGAATAGACAGAATTCGACAGAGAGAAACATCGAGGAAGGAGTGATCTGGCAGATAGAGAGCGATGAGAGAGGCAGTGAGAGAAGGGCAAAGACAAACTGTGAGAGGGGGTTAGAGAGAGACAAACACAACTAGAGAGCGAGAGAGCAAGAGACAGGGGTGAAGGCGAACAGGAAGACACAAACAGGCAGACAATGACGACGTGAAAGAGAGAGGCAGGGAGCTGGAGGTTCAGGGAGAAGTCACACATCGATTAGTCAGTCTAGTCTGTAATTTGAGAGAAGAACTGATGGTGGCTGTTTGTGTGCAGGTGGAGGAGAGCTCGCTTTATCAGACCGATCCACTCCATTTTGTCTGTGATCACTGATCATTTCATCTAACCTGGAGCACATGCAAGCGCACACACACACACACACACACACACACACACACACACACACACACACACACATGAATGAACATACCTTCAAAAAGACTTTCAATCTTTCCATCCCTTTCCCCGTGGCAGGACGTCATCTTCACTGAATCAGGCCAGAGATAAGAGTCGGTCCTGAGTGACAGCTCTGAGCAGAGGAAGTCCTCCAAAATAAAACCTTTCGAGAGGGTTAAATTGTCTGGAATGAAATATCTCGAAACTGTGTCTAGACCTAAAGCCATATAAGCGTGAACTTTCATACGGACTTGAATACAAGCATATGTACGTTACCATGTAGGAGGTTTAATCACCCATCAGTAGTACCTGCCTGGTCAGGGTCACTGGATTCAATTCAGTTTCTGGTTAAAGATTATGTGAAATTATAAACTGGATTGATGTTGCTGAGCCAGAATCGATACATTATGCTGACACAGCCCTGCCACGCCCACTTCAGATTGACACTCGAATACAGAATGCACTGTAATCAGCAAATCATCAAGTAACCCCTGTCTGTACTTACACAGCAGCTCTATCCCCACTCACAACGCCCACAAATCAATTCCACACCAAATAACAAAATTCCAGACTCTAGCATCATTTGTCGCCCCAGGCATGCTTCACTTTTCGTTTCATTAGCGTGCTATACTGCTTATTGTGTCAGCTAGAACTGCTAACTCAGGAGTGACCACGTGCTCTGTGATGTTTCATGTGACTTTCCATCTGATATCATTATCATTATGTCATCTATCCATATATCTATCTATGAACAGCTAGCTAGAAAGCAACATTTGCCCTTTTAGCCCGAGATTAGCCGTTTATGACTCAAACAGGGTTCCAGAATGTGCATAAGGTTATTAGGCAAGTAAAAGACTTTTCACATGACACACACAACCGCACTTGACACTTAACACCACTAAGCTGGTTAAGAGGGCTCAGCGGCGGCTGTACTTTCTTAGGAGACTGGGGAAGTTTGGTACGTCTCCTAAGGTCCTCTCAAGCTTCTACAGCTACGATCGACTGTTACATGTACTGTTATGGACGACAAACGCCTGCAGAAAATGGTGAAGACTGCTGAAAAGATCACAAGGACT
>JAAGKR010007308.1:0-35000 GCA_011419295.1 Clarias macrocephalus | reverse complement strand
AGTTTAAGAATATGAAGAAATGCAGTGAAAAAAATAAATCACCCACCAAGTGCACTAATAATACTATTAGAAAACTGGCTCTGCAACAAGTCCTTAAATAAAAAATAATGTTCCTCTAGCATGGTACATGTAATATTTTTATTTTATTGCTCTTCTGTGGTTTTTTTTTTTTTTTTTTGTCTTTTGGTCCGTAGAACTAAAAGTACTTAAACTGCAATAAGACACGAGAAACTCCAGGTATGAGGCAAAGCAGTGGAAGCGAACAGTGCTGGTAAATTAATGAGCTTTCTTAGTGTTTCTGTTGTCGCTTTCCGCCATTGTTTAACTATTATTTGCTTCCTTCTTGCAATCATGTGTCACCACTTTAAATCACACTTTCACACATGACACACATAAGAAGCTGTTATATATTTTTTTAAACAAGAAAACAACGATTCATTCTTTCCACCCTGCCAGTAAACCTCTCTGCTTTGCTCTGAGTCACTGAAGTTGCGCTTCCGGGACTCCATTAAAAGTGTGACACGCTGCACTCGAAGCGGTGTTTTTCTCCCCCCGATTAGAGAAGCACCTCTCGGATTCCGTGCCTTTCTGACCCGCCGTGCGCTCAAACCCCGACTCGGCTTAAACACTCAGCGAGATATCTGACCAGGAACATAATTGTCATTTCCACCAGAGTCTGTGTGATCAAAGCAACTGGCATTCGTAGCATACTGATGGAGAGGTGTAGCCTGGAGCCACATGCAAGCATGCACACACACACACACACACACACACACACACACATGCTTGCACACAAACACACGATAATTTGGCTGATAATTTGGCTGAATCTGCTGAGGAAACATGAGAGGCGACTGATGAGTGTGTGTGAGTGTGTGTGAGACCAAACAAATTCTCAGATGCTCAATCTCTCTCACTCTTATTAATAAACGTAGACACACACACTCCACACACACAAGTGTATTTCCGTGTTTGCAGGGTACCACCACTGGACTACACACCTTCCCCATGTCTGACTTTTTAAAGCCAGTATTTTACAGCTCTAATGGGCACCGATGTCTCAACAGGCTGACATCATTCACGGGTCTCACCTTTATAGTGTTATGAAGGGACTCCCTCAAAAAACTCACATTCTACACACCTCATAATATCAGAAACCATATGAGCTACAGTACGTCCCCGACATACGAACGGGTTCCATTCCGTAAGTCCGGTTTGTTCGTAAGTCCCTCAAACATTGTCCCGGTACTATAGTGCTAAGACAATTGGCTTTACTCAGTGTATTACAGTACGGTGTTCATTAGATCCGTGCAGATGATCGAACTATTCATGCTGAAAGAACGAGCACGTGATCTAACTTCCGTGATTCAACATGCACAAACATATGGTCAAATCTTCGACATTTTATACCTCGGATGTCCGTACGTAGGGGACTTACTGTACTGTAAGCTATTTAAGATAAGGTTGAATTCTTTAACTGACCTGCCTCTGTTTAAAGCAAAACTTAAAACTCACTCATTTAAAATGGCATTTGATATTTTATAATTTCGTGTGTTTATGTTATAATTTTACATTAGTTGTATGTGTTTTATTTCTATAGCACTTTATTGATTGATTGATTGATTGATTGTTGATATCTGTGATTTTAAAACGTTCATTATTTTATGTCTTCAGAAGTACCTAATTAAAAAACATAAACAAACAAACGTATTACATTTTTCACAATAACACGACCGCCAATCATTCTATGAATCATCAGACATCATCAGTGGTGCGTGTAATCAAGTCCATTCAATAAGAGCCACGGCGTATACCATAGAAACTTTGTGCATAATCAGACTTTAATGTAAATCCTAAGCTTAATCAGACTCATCTGTGCGAATTTGTTTGCAGTTAAACCCATAATCACCAAGCTCATTGTACATCTTAAGACATTTCACTGAGTAACTATTAAAAATCAGTGGATCAGTTTTTCAGTCTGACCGATGGATCGGGGGCGTGTAAAGCAGAAACTGTACATAAAAATATCATTAACTACATTCTAATTATAATGAATAGAAAAAAACTTCTAGTTCTTACTTGTGTATGTGTGTCAGCGGGTATGATGATTGACAGCGGCAGCGGCGCAGTATAACACGCTCGGTACAATACAGTTCAAGACAACAGCTCACAGACGCAACCTTAGTCAATTATTCACGAAATTATCTTCCAAATAATTTCATTAAAATTTTCCTTCATAACACTGTAACACCCTTCTGCACCACTTACCTCCTGACTCCAGCAGTTTTTTTTTTTTTTTTTTTTTTTTAATATCACAACACTTTCATTGGCTTAATTATCAACAGCATAATTAGTGATTATAACACTCGCTCCCACATGAACTGATTTATGTTTGGTCTAGACCACACTCCATTATCAGTTTGTGGTATTGACTGTACTGTGATACAGTGCTGGTTCTCAGATACACCTCTTACACACTGAGGATGAAGAACTGAACAGATATGTTACAGACCCACTATGTATTATTAACTGATTGAGGTGTGTTACAGAAGGGAACGGAATAGGAGGGAAGAAAATGCAGTGGTAAGAACCCGCCCCCTGGGAACATTAGTCTACTGTAGCGTGAGATTTAACTGTGTGGTACTAGACCATATCGCACCATATTGAACCATAAACAAATCATTGTACAGTACTAATAATACTGTACAGCATTGTACCATATAGAATTGTAGTGTAGCATATAATACCGTATTCTCCATCCATCCATCTAGGAACTAAGCAGGGACTGTACATTGTGGAGGCCAATGGTGAGCATTGCATTTATTCCCATTTGTACAGCTGTGGTAGGAGCTCTGGTCAACATTCACACACAACGGGCAATTTGTGAACGCCAGCTAGCCTAATCTGCATGTTTTTGGACTGTTGGAGGAAACCAGAGAACCTGGAAGAAACTCACCAAGCACTGGGAGAACATGCAAACTCCATGTACACAGACCCGACGCGGGAATTGAACCCAGGACCTGGAGGTGCAAGGCGACACTGCTAACCACTAAGCCACCATAATACTGCTTTGTACCATATAATTACCGCATCGTACTATATAGTTCCAGGCTTGTAGCATATAAGTACTGTATTGTAGCATATAGCACCACTAGCTACCATAAAGAACTCTATTGTATGACATAGTACTGTATTGTACCATATAGCATCATATTGTACCATATAATTAGACCATTGTACCACATAGCACCATATTGTACCATATAGCACCATCATGTACGATATAGCACTGATTTGTACCATATATTTAACATATTGTGCCATATAGCACCATATTGTACCATACCTGTATGCTGTAGAAATCTATTTATTATTCCATATAATTCTGTGTTGTTCCACATAGCTCCTGATTGTACCATATTGTACTGTACCATATCCATTAGCACCATATTGTAGCACATACAACATATATTGTAGCAGTTACTGTATTCTACCATATATAACTCTATTGTACCATATAGTGCTATACTGGACCATACAGCATCATATTGTACCATATTGTACTGTATTGTATAGCTCCGTACTGTAGCATATAGTATTGTGTTGAATCATACAGTTGCCATGTAATACAGTGTAGCACCATAATGTACCATATGCAGCTCTATGGTACTATATAGCACCCTAATATACCACATACAACTCTATTGTGCCATATAGAACTGTATTGTACCACATAGCACCGTATTGTACCATATGGCACCGTACTATAGCATATAGTTATTGTGTTATATCATAAACAGTAGTTACTGTATAATATAATATAGCACCAGATTGTACCATGCAGAACTTTATTGTACCATATAGTACTGCACTGTACCACATAGAACCTTATTGTATCATATAGCACCGTACTATAGCATATAGTTATTGTGTTATATCACATTCAGTAGTTTCTGTATAATATCATATAGCACCAGATTGTACCATGCAGAACTTTATTGTACCATATAGTACTGCACTGTACCACATAGAACCTTATTGTATCATATAGCACCGTACTATAGCATATAGTTATTGTTTTGTTCCATTCAGTATTTTCTTTATGATACATATAGCACTATATTGTATATTGTGTACTTTATTGTACCATATAGTACTGCACTGTACCACATAGAACCTTATTGTATCATATAGCACCGTACTATAGCATATAGTTATTGTGTTATATCACATTCAGTAGTTTCTGTATAATATCATATAGCACCAGATTGTACCATGCAGAACTTTATTGTACCATATAGTACTGCACTGTACCACATAGAACCTTATTGTATCATATAGCACCGTACTATAGCATATAGTTATTGTGTTATATCACATTCAGTAGTTTCTGTATAATATCATATAGCACCAGATTGTACCATGCAGAACTTTATTGTACCATATAGTACTGCACTGTACCACATAGAACCTTATTGTATCATATAGCACCGTACTATAGCATATAGTTATTGTGTTATATCACATTCAGTAGTTTCTGTATAATATCATATAGCACCAGATTGTACCATGCAGAACTTTATTGTACCATATAGTACTGCACTGTACCACATAGAACCTTATTGTATCATATAGCACCGTACTATAGCATATAGTTATTGTGTTATATCACATTCAGTAGTTTCTGTATAATATCATATAGCACCAGATTGTACCATGCAGAACTTTATTGTACCATATAGTACTGCACTGTACCACATAGAACCTTATTGTATCATATAGCACCGTACTATAGCATATAGTTATTGTTTTACATCACATACAGTAGTTTCTGTATAATATCATATAGCACCAGATTGTACCATGTAGAACTTTATTGTACCATGTAGTACTGTACTGTACCACATAGCACCGTATCGTGCCATATTGTACTGTATTGTACCATTTAGTTACTGTTTTGTTCCATACAATTATATACATTATGACACAAGTATAGAACTATATAGTATATTGTGTCATATTGACTTCTACTGTATTAGGCTGTATTATATTGCAATTATACCGTCACATATGTTCCACACCGTACTGCATCATATCATGTACGACAAACCATGTAATACCATGTACTATTAAACGTTATATCATGCTGAATTCCGATGTATCATAATGTATTGCAACATATCATTCTGTATTGTAATGTTTCACATCTTATCGTTTTGTAAAAAATCAGAAGCATTCCATATTGTTTGTTTAAACACATCGTCTTGTAACGCAGCCTATCATATTCCATTGTTTCGTGTCTTATTCCCAAATCAGAGTCTTTGCCCTGTTTACGTCAAGTCTGCACACATCATCAAGTAAATCGTCTTACATTTAAATGCGTTATATGACATAAAGGCACAGGCTTCAGAGTCATCAACACAACAACAGCACCGACTTTACATTTCGCTGCTCGAGAAAGAAAATATACATGACTCAGTCGCGTTAGATGAGTTAGCATGATGCTAACAAGCTACAGTACATAGACAGTGACTCCATCTGTCGAACGTGCTGCGGTCAGACATGATGAGAGTCTGACTATTCAACCTCCCGTATCTCGAGGGTGATATTTGAATCTTTTGTTACGAGACGAATCCTCAGTGATGTGCTGCCTTTTCCTTTCATTTGAATGAAATCACCCAGTTAAATCTACACTGTATGCACTCAGACCACAATACACACTGAACTGGTACAGATATGAATACGCACGCCGTTACACACTGTACCCGGCTGTAACACATCATATCACACATCCAGCTGGAGTATTGCGTTGTGTATCGTTGTACCATATCGACACGCATCATATTTTACTGTATCGAACAATCAGTTGCATTGTTTCAGGCCATATCATACTTAAGCGTAATGTAACGCAGCGTCTTGCGCATTATTACTACTATTATTACTATTACTATTACTATTATGCTACTGTTGTCCCTGAAATGTCACTTTATTTAAATAACACGTAAAAATTCCAACATCCACAACATTCTTTTTTTTTTTTAAACCAACGCAATCAGATTCTTCTAAGCCATTTGTCATCAATTTCTATACATGACAGCTTTCAGTCGCACAAGGTCACGCTAGAATGACTCACGGCTTGCACGAACAGTGGCGTACATCTCCATCTACGTAACGGAACAGCGCATTGCTTATTGATCTGGAGCAAATGACACACATCTGGACCCGTCACCGCAGGCTGACGCGAGCACGAGAACGCCGTTAAGGCTGAGTAATGATAAATAACACAGCCAGGAAAGACTGGTGATTACTGTACGTCGCACAAGTTTGTTTTAAGGCTATATATGTGGAATAAGGCTAGGATACATACACACAGTATGTACTGTATAGTTAGCACATATTTGCAGGATAAACAGCGAGCAACAGCTCTACCAACAGTTAGGCCTCTGAAGCAGGGTGTTTAAAAATAACCAGAAACATTAGCATTTTTAATGCAGTCTGACATTCTAGGACGGTGCTTCGTCCCCACCTCTAATTGAAAATGTATGCAAATTTAGCAATTTAATAGCTCACTAATCACTAATATTCCCATCGCACGGTATCCATTTTCTAATTTTCCAGCTGTTTTCCATGAACGGTCAACTAGACGATGAATTCCCAGGCGTCCTCTTTGGAAAAACATCGGCGATGCGAGCGGCGGCAGACCAGGAAAGGCAAAGGTGTACGCGTCTGCAGGCGTCACATCTCTGCAACCGAGAAAACGACACAGGAGCTTCTAAACGACACCTCAAACCGGGCTGCTGATTTGCTCAAGCAGAGCTCAGAGCGAGGCTCATCGAGGAAGATGGCACAGAGAGGGGAAAAGCCGGACGCAGACGGGAAGGGGTCGGCACAGGGATCGAGAGCGGCGAGCGCGGAGAGGAGGGTGACTCACCGAGGATCTGGATGGCGTTACGGCCGGGTCGGGGCACGTGGTGCTGCTCGATGGTCTCGTACAGCGTGGCCTGGCAGAGCGCGAGGCAGCTAAGAGCTATCCACAAACACAGGAACCACGACATGGCAGGAGACAGACTGCAAAGAGACAACACATCTGGTATGAGGAATAGCACGCACTGTACAGTACAGTAGCTTACACAGATACAACAAATCGTTTGAAAGATGCTTTTTCTTTTCATAACACAGATTACGCAAAGGCTTACAGTAATCTTAAGGCTTGATGCTTTTTTTCATTGCGCCGGTCATAAATCACAAGATGTTTAGAGACAAGAAACAGGATTTATCAGGAATTAAGTAGATTTTCAAAAGGCCAGGTTTCAATTCCGCCTCGTCTCTGGTGACAGGAAACCAAATTAACTTTATCGTTACGATAGTAACCTCACTCAATTTGCTTTCTAATCATTCAGGTTCTGGCGATATCATTACAGAACGCCGCTTTGTTGATCCCCGCCGGCTCCGGTGCCGGTATTTATTTAGCCCTGTTTACAGGTAACAGCAGGGTATTGATTAGAACCCGAACTGTGTGCTGGAAACGAGCGCTAAATCTTCCGAAACGTGGTTCCGGAGTCAAGAGGTGAACTCTTTCAGACGAGCGGGTTTATTAGGCTTAACTTTATTATTGACACTGGGGAGGAATATTAGATTTTGCAAAACCTTAGAGGTCGCTGAACAGCGAGGAAAACACCGTAACACGGCCGGGATTGAATTTCTCAATTTCCACAAGCAATCTATACACTCTTTTAGTTTCTGAAACAAAGTCAGACGTCTTAATTTGCGACAAGTGTTTTAACCTCAGCAGCCCAGTCTAAAGGAATCCTCGGTTACGTTCACAGCTCGGTTCTGTTTGTCTGGTGGCGTCAGTAAGAAAAAGGAACCAGTAAGGATGCATTGTTCCCCCCCCCCCCCCCCGTGCTTGTCAAGACGCGAGCAGCGACCTTTAAAAAGCCTGACGAACTGCTTTAAACTTTATCAGGTTTATTTCTTTCTTTGTTTGTTTATTTTTAAATGAGCACGGTAATAAATCGATATGGTGCGTCGGAGTTATGTTTAGAACGCAGACTGAGATCGCAGGTCAATATTCAAACCTCAGGCGTGGTACCGTGCATCAGCGCTAATCGGAAACTGCGCGAGAGTTACACACCCTTGTGGAGTTTCAGCAAAACCAGGACCTTCCTCCGGACTTCAAGGCGCATTCGCTCGTCTGATATCAGCTCGAGTGAGAGGCAGTTTGAAGTTATTGCTGAAATGGACAGTATGTTTCCCGGTTATACTGTACAGTCTGAAAATCTAGAAAATGCCACTGAGCTCCACATTAAATGACAATTTTCATTAATCTAAATCCTCCCGCAGCAAGGGATGAATAGAAAGTGTGCCATATTTCCGCACAACAGCGCAGGTCGGCGAGTGGCTCCCGCTGGAACGCGAGTGACAGGTTGTTATTAATGCACCCGTTCTAATAAGTTATTGTTTCTATAGTAACCGCTCGTACGCAGGGACCTGTACGGTGGACGCACAACATTCCTCTACAATGGCTTGATTTAGAGCCTGTGATTGAATAATTACTGCAGTCATTAATATGTTTCCGCGGCGACTGAATTTCTTCTTCTCATCTCTTAAACCACCAGGCAGGACGACGTATCCCGTCCAGTGGTCATTGGGGGGGGGGGGGGGGGAATGTCACCAGAAGGTGCGGATTGTTGTCCTGCATCGGGCAAAGAAAACAACTAAGGAGAAGGTGGAATTGAGTGGAATTGGGTTAAGAACTGGTTTCTTTATTCCAATTACAAAAATCGGAATAAAGATCATGTTATGTGGGGATACCAGAGCAAAGGCGCGTCAGGGTACGAAGTGAAGTGCCCGAGCACCCTGGAAGCAGTGTTACTGTATGATCTGTGGTTGCTTCAGCACTATGTGGCAAAAAATGAAGTCAGCTGACGACCTGAATGAACAGAATGACCAGGGCATCACATGGCACAGACATACAGCATTCCAGGAGTCTTGGAGCATGAGAATTCATTTTTGCTCGATTTAATGTCTTTGGGATGTGCTGCAGAAAACTTTATGGAGCCGTTCGACTGTCGACATCTTCAAAAATGAGTGATGACACAGTGCATGTGATGCTGCAGACGGCTTTTGAAACAATGAACAGACGACATAATCAAAGTTAAAGTTGGGCCAGTTAAACATTAGTGCGTTAGTGATACGCGATATCATGTTTGTTTTGTAATTGTTTATTAAAGTACGCCGGATAAAAGTTGACTTGAGTGAGGGAAGGAAGTGAACTTCAGGATAAAGTTCAATCTCTTTAATAAATTCATCATCATGTGGTTGGGCGAATCGCTGCGGTTTAAGCGTGAGGACGCACGTGACTGTTTGGAGGTATTCGCCATGCATGCAGTCCTCACCCTTTAAAGTGCGCAGAAATGCTCATGAAGGACACAAGCTCGAGACGCTTATCCTTCGAACCGTGCCCGCGCTTACTGTATGGCGCTCACCGTAACCATGACGACCGGTCCTGGGTTAATCCGGAACCTGGTTTTCTGAACTAACCCAGATTCCGTGATGTTTCAAGCCTTTTCCGAGGGTAGTGAGTTACTAAAAAGCAGACTCTGACATAATGGAGTGATGTACACAGTGCGTTAGTGGTATATGATTTGACTGATTGGGGACACAATGCTGGAATATGAGCTCATGAATATGCAGCAACGCAGGAAATGTTTATTAGCACGGTATTGAAATCCTCTGCTCCTGCAATAAATCCCGGTTAATCCTCCAGGGTTTGTAGAAATGTGAACCGCTTCTTCTAACACTTTCTCTCTGGCACTCCGCCATTTCATAACCGCCTGAGGGAGGAAATAAATAAATACACAAACACTTTGCCCCCCCCCCACCCCCACCCACCCGCCTCCTTCAGAGCAACAGTAAACAAAGATGAAACCTAAACTATGCTTATGATACAGTTACAGTTATATTTCTGCATCATCATCATCATCATAATAATAATAATAATAATAATAGAAAGCCTTAAAATAATTAAAGGAACAATGCAAAAAACAGTTATGACTTGAAATTTGGGTCACTAACGAATTAATTACACTCAGCTGAGCTGAATAAGTCGTGTTAGTCTCTCGCTGTCGTTGTTTCTGCATGATTTCTCAGTGAATTTGCCTGTTTTCTATTGTGTTATTAAACACGACAGCGGCTAAAATGATTTAAAAGCCTTTCATTTGTCTAAATCTGTGGACTGTTTGGTCAATTTAATGAATAAACACAGCTCTCGCTTGTTTCGGTGCGTTGCTCATCTCATCTCATCTCATCTCATCTCATCTCATCTCATCTCACCACACGCACCATTCGAACCGCTTCTGGATTTATTTATTTTTTAACCGTACACGCAGACACCACGTGCACTGGATGCCTATTTCGCTTTCTCTCTCTCTCATCACACACACACACACACACACACACACACACACACACACACACACACACACACACACACACACACACACACACACATGCACACAAGAACACAAACGCTTAATACTGTGCACAAGACCAGGAATGCAGAAAGCACCGGCTGTACATCGTGTTATTGTGCTAATTGCGTGCAGCGCGTGCACAGGTGTGCGCGAGAAACTTCATGCACAAGTGCTTTCAACAGGATTAATCCTGAAATACCACAAAATTCCGTGTCCATAATTCCTAAGTAGATGTAAACTTTTAGATTAAAAATAACTACAATCTACACAGTGACAACCCCAGTGTTGATTGAACACTCTGAGAGCTCACATGAGACCAGCTGGACGTGTATAAACACTGCAGGGTGTTAATTCAGCACTAGGGGTGTTAATCCGACACTGGGAATTTTACTGTGTATCCGTAATACATTTCCTTTTCTTTTCTTTTTTTTTTTAATTGCGCAGGTACACTCCCACACCGTTCTATTTTTTTCCCCTGAGGAGGTTCTACTACTGGGGTTTTTCTTTTTTTCTTTAAATGTAAACTTTGCGTATGGTGGTGTTCCACCCCATAGGGTTGATCTTTAAATCTTTTTATACCCACATCAAGGTTTTTTTTCCCAGAGTTCTTTCTTATTTCTAGAGATTCTTTTTTGTAGAACTATACCATTAGAAAAGCAGATTCTGCATGGCCCTAAGAAAACAGTATGATATATAGAATATTAATAATATTATAATGTTATTATCATAATTCTGTCATATTTATCAATATATGTAACATACAGCAATAACTTTAGTATTAAAATAGTATTACAAGTTTTTCTTCTTCTGAAGTGTTCATACATTTACATTTTAGCTGACTACACAAGTTCTACATAATATTTATGTTCTAAATAATCTTAAAGGATTCTAGTTGTAGGGTTTTAGTCAGTCTTAAGGAATTCTACTTTTAGGGTGTTAAACAGGTGTAAAAGGTTCTACATGTCTACATGTCCTTAGGGTTCTACAGTATGGAGTCTTAAATGATTAAGGGTTTTACATAGGGCAAATATTAGTAAAATTTTGTATATATATATTTTTGTCACTTTACAAATAGCTTAAAATCTCATTTATAATAATCAAAAACATCACTGATGGATACACACAGGTGAGGATACACTGGATCAATATGAAGTGCCCCGCTTTGCCAATATTCACCCTAATCTTAAAGGGGTTCTACACTTTAGTTTTAGTGTAGGAAATAATTCCACATGGTAACGGAGGTTCTGCCTAATCTTAAAGGTGCCTTAAAGGTTTCCACGCTGTCTTTGCTTTCTAAAATGTCTTCTACATGGTTTTAGTTTTACATGGTTTCTTTAATATCTTAAAGCGTCCTAGTGTTTAGGGTGAGGGATCCTACAATTTATTTACCTATAATGATTTTGTTTTTGTTTTTTGTACATCCTCTTGAGCCATGAATGTCCTCATATGAAGACATGACATGGTCTCCCAACTTCATCGTCTACGTTGTACCATCTCTCATACAGTATGAGGACTGTCGGGTATAATTATGTTGCTGCCAAACTTCTTCCTGGTTGATGGCATCGATTAAATTCATAGTTACCTGGTATGAATGCCTAGAAACGATCAGTACAAATTGCAATGTACAGAAGAGAAGAGTCCGGATCTCAGGAGGAGAACGTCCAGGGGCTCTACATGGTCTTAAAGGGGTCACCAACAGGGACAAAGTCAAGGGTGCATCAAAACCTCCTGAGACGTGGCCTAGAGTATGTTGCAATTTCTACTGGCTGTTTCTCTTTATTCGCAAATAAATAAATAAATAAATAAATAACTGAAGAAGAAGAAGAAGAAGTTTGGCATAAGAAGCCTCCACATTATATCAGTCCTCATTAACACAATGATAAAGACAGTGAAGGTGGGAGAAAATGTCATGTCCTACAAACTGGAGAAGCCTAACACAGAGAATAATCATCCTAATTAAACTCAGAAGGTCGTGCCAATTAATCTGTGCGACGTGAGATCTGTTTATTTGTTTGTGTGTTTGTTTGTCTTTATGTGTCATTGCAGAATCTTACCTGTTCTATCAGTTCTTTTCCGTCATCCAAAAAAAAAATATAATAATAATAATAATAAATAAAAAATAATAATATCTATATTTTTGTATGTTGTACAGAACACACAAGATCCTCAGATTAATCCGCCCATGCTGCCGTCGGTCGCGTTGGAGCGCGCGCCCGCGGTAAATCACACCCGCAGCAGGCACGTGCGCGCGCGGTCTTTCCCTCCCGGTCGGACCGGCGGTGAGAGAGAGAGAGAGAGAGAGAGAGCGCGCGCGAGAGAGAGGCGACGGGATCACTGAGCTCCGTCTGGCGCCGGGACTCGGTGGGGGGGCTCTCGCGCGCGCGGCGCGCGCCTCGTGTCACACTGGAACCGCGCGATCAAAGAGAAGGAAAGATGGAAAGAGAGAGCTTCGAAGCGATCAAAGGGAAAGTCCGTGTCTGCTCTCCGTCTCCTCTGGTCGCGGTGATATTCGGAGGCGCCTGGAGACGCGGGATGGAGAAGTTTTGCAGGAGCTGATACTGAAATCGTTACATCGTGCCCAGGCTAGAACCAGCTCGTCCCTTCTCTCTCTCTCTCTCTCTCTCTCTTTCTGTCTCTCTCTGTCTGTCTGTCTGTCTGTCTGCTGCCACTGCTCCTGCGCTCTCCACCGGTCTTGTGCACTGAGAAGGCGCGCAGAGTGTGTGAGACTCTTTCTTTGCACCGCTCTAAGAGAGAGAGAGAGAGAGAGAGAGAGAGTGTGTGTGTGTGTGTGTGTGAGAGAGAGAGAGAGAGAGAGAGAGTGTGAGGGAGAGAGAGAGAGCGCGCGCAGTATTTCTTAAAATAAAAGTAGATATTAACACTGGAAATAACATATTATTTAATCTTACCAGATGCACATGATGAGGGATCCAGGGGTCCATGATAGACAAATGTGCTGGGGTGGGGGGTGGGGGGGGGGGGGGGGGTTGGGGGGGTCAGGGGTATATTCTGGTCTCTGGTTTGGATGGTCTCTGGTTTAAACCCCACAACCACTAAGTTGGGCCCTTGAGCCTCAAATTACTCAGATGTACAGTATAATAAGTTAAAAATGTGCCGAATGCTGTAAATGAAATAAGTTTTCCATCCATCCATCTAGGAACCTTCTGTCATCCAACGAGGGACCGCGGAGGCCCATGATGATTATCATTGTATTTTTTCCCATTTTAAGTAATCTGAGTAATCTGCATGTCTTTAGACAGTGTGAGGAAACCTGAGTACCTGCGGGAAAACCCACCGAGCACGGGGAGAACACGCAAACTCCTCAACCCTGGAGATGCATGGTGACAGAGCTAACCACTACGCCACCGTGTTACCAAATTAAGCCTTGCCACCCCAAATGTCCGCTCGTTAACTTCAAATCACAACTCTGAGAACTCTCAGTTCTTGAAGTTATGAACATCGCTGCACCTGCTGTACAGTATAAAGTCCCATACAGACGCCAAGTTTTAACAATTCAACACACATTTATTTGTACCAAAATACATCAGGAAATTAAGAATTAAGCATAACATGTGATCAAAATACAGATATGAACCCAAGTTTCTTTGAAAGGCCTCAGGGTGCCTGGGTGAAAAAAGATTTGTGTCCCGATGACCGCAATGTTTACAAGGTTCTACATCTTCACATGACCAAACACATTAAAGGGTTAAGCACTGAACTGGGATTCTTAACAAAAATAGATAAATACAGTATAGGTTGTAAATACAGTAGTCTTAGGGGTTTAGGGTTTAGGGTTTTATACAGTCTTAAGGAATTCTAGTTTTAGGGTCCTACTTTGTCGTAAAGAGTTCTACACGCCCTTTGTGTTCTATGGAGTATTCTAGTTTTTGGGTTCTACGTCGTCTTTAAATGATTCTAGTTTGACGACCTAATGTCACACATTTTTCTTTTTTATGTCACTTTACAAATAGCTTAAAATCCTATTTATAATGGTCAAACGCAAAAAAAAAAAAAAAAAGTAGACGAGTTCACTGATGAATACACAGGGTCAATATTAAACGTCCCACTTTATCACTATTCACTCTAATCTTAGAATTGAAGGGTTTTACATTTTCTAAAGTCTTAAATGCTTTAGATTTAGTATATTACACAGTCATAAATAATTCTGAATACACATACAGATACGATCCATGAACAGGAAGTTTTTTTTGAAAGACCTCAGGGCGTCTGGTTGAGACAAGACTGAGACAAGATTTGTGTCCCGATGACTGCAATCCCACAGGACGCCACCTAAAGAAGGTTTTTAACTTTCGATCCATGGTTCGATATATAGCTCACTAGATGCGATTTAAATTACCCCATAAGTTCCAGGTTCCCGTAGGACCCCTCCCTCCCCCCCCCCCCCGCCTTCTGAACATATTAGTGTTTTTCCTGCTCCCGAATCACCTGATGTAACTAATCAGAGAATTAGCAGCTTTTCCTGATTGAAAGTGTGTGAGTGGAATGTCTAACAGTGCCTATATTTATAGGGACAATATTTTAAAAATCTGATCACAATCACTGTGGTGAAGTAGTGCATAGCACTGTGACCTGGCACCTCCAGGGTCAAGGGGTCGATTCACACGTTCTCCCCCTTGCTTGGTGGGTTTCCACCGGATACTCCTGTTTCCTCCCACGGTCACAAGACATGCAGATTAGGTTACTTGGCGTTCCCAAATTGCACATAGTGTGTGTTTGCCCTGCGATGGATTGGCACCATCCCCCCCCCCCCCCCCCATGACCGTGTATACAGAATAAGCAGTTAAAGACAATGAATGAACGATTACAATCATTCGGATTACAGATTTTTTCCATGGACTCTGGTCCGATATGATCTGCAATTACATTTAATCATAAGTTAACTTTTTGTTAAAGGATTTTTGTAAAGTCTTCACACTGTGAAGTGTGGAACCTGCTGGAAATATAACAGAAAAAAGAAGCTTAAAATTTTTTCCCACCTAAATCTCACCTTCCCTGTTGGGATTGGTTGCAAGAATTCAGTCAACCCCCAAATATCCCCCCACCCCCTCCCTCCCCCATTCCAATCGGGCAGGATCAGGTAGAACTTTTCTGCTTGAGATGTTCACATGATGATATTTCAGTCTTATTGGACTATTATTTTGATTATTAATAAAATATCAGGGGCCATGTAAACCCAGCTAATGTGTAAAACTGGCCAATGCGATGATATGATCAATCAATGGTCTTGATACACAGATCAATTCTGTTATGATACTCTTCATAACCGTATCACCAATCTGTAGAGTGGGTCTCTAACACCAACCGATTTCATTACGACTCACAAATTGAATTATTAAAGTTTTTTTTTAATGTGTACTCATTCTTGTTATACAAATAAAACCATCTTTTCAATAAATGCACCAATTAAACCGCTTGTAAATCTTCTATTTTCCATCCTTTCTGAAGTCATGATTTTATCTGATATTATTTCAGATGTCTTTTTCTCATAGCCTTCAGGAATGCCGCAGGATGTGTTGCTTGCCTTTAGGCTATCCAATTAACACTTCATGTCGGTGTGGTGTTTATTATTCTGTATAGGAGCCTTTAAAAGAAATGTGTCTGCTAAAATTTTCAAAAAGTTATGAAATGGATTTTCGGGCATTTCCCAAGCAATTTAATGGCGATTTGGATAAATGGTGCTGGCTAAGTTAATTAGGCGTTTTGTCCTCTGAGCTAAAATATAAATATTGAAATATTTAACCCACTAAAACACTTTTTTTTTGTAATGGATATAGAGTAACAATGACGTTTTAACTACACAAATATGAAACATTTCTTAGGGTGGGATTGACTTAAATTACTTATTAATTATTATTAGCCTTGTAGCAAACGCAGTACCCCAAACAAGCAACTGTTTAGTACTAAGAGAAAGTTTCTCTCATTTAGTGGGTGTATCGAAGATCAATCAATCAACTCATCGATCCACCTGGGAACATCTGTAGTTCAACTGGGGGCCACTGGTGACTGTTGTATTTATTACCATTTTTACAACCGTGGTAAGACCTCCGGTCAACATTCACAGGTGCGTTAACACACTAAGGGCAATATAGCAACGCCAGTTAGCCTTACTGTACCTGCATGTCTTGTACATGTCATGTGGGAGGAAACCGGAACACCCGGAGAAAACGCACAAAGCATTGAGAGAACATGCAAACTTCACACACACGGACCCCGAGCGCAGAATTGAACCCGGACCCTGGAGGTGCAAGGCGACAGCGCTAACCGCTACGCTACCGTGCCACCAAAAGTAATCAATATGAGTTTCTAAGGCTATTCATTCAACCATCAGTTGATTTTGTTGCTTGTTTTTTTTTTTTTTTTTTGGTCTCCCTTTGTAGTCTGGTTATGCTTGCGCAGCAAAATGGAAAGACTTCGTGTCATGTATTGGACTGGGGAACAAACACAGGGTAATTTTTAGACACGCAAGCACGCGGCAAGGCGGACGTCATCGCCGTCTCCCCCTGTCTGCTCGACCTACCTTCATCCTGACAGACGAGCTGATTGAATCCCTGTCCGTGTTCAGCTGTGTATACATTTTGGAGTGAGTATATATTTGGAGTGTGTATGTAGTGTGTGTGTGTGTGTGTGTGTGTGTGTGAGAGAGCAAGAAAAAGAAAGAGAACGGCGCGAGAGAGAGAGAGAGAGAGAGAGAGAGAGAGAAAGAGAGCACTTGAGCTTTTGAAAAAGCACAAAAGATTGAAACCCTTTGACGTCCCCTCAACCAAATCTACAAAAGGAAGCTGGTGCTTTTGCCTGCTAGCATTGCTAGCAATACTAAAAGGAAAGCGTCGTCAGTCCTCCCTCTGTTCAGATACTCTTTCCCGCTGTAGCTAGCTTCAGACGCGCTAGCTGTGAGCAGCAGGAAAATGTCCTGGTTAAAAAAAAAATATATATATATATATATATATATATATATATATATATATATATATATATAAAACATTGCTGTGAAAAAGGCGGAGGCTAATATTTATCATTCCCCTCAGCGGGATGTGGTATAAGGAACGAGGACCAGCGGGGACCTGCAGAGGAAATTGCTACCTGTGTATGACTAGCCGTTAACAAGGTCTTGTCACAAGGAGAAACAAGAGGAAGAGAAATAGAGGGGAGAGGGGGGAAAAAAAACAACAACACAGAAGTACAAAACAGGTTTTATGCGTCCCCACGTATTCCGATCCCAGACTTTGGGTAATAGGTTCTCTCTTGACCGGTGCTTGTGTCTGGGAGCTAGGCGAGTAATGAAATAATGACCATGACTCAGCAAACACTGAGGCTCGTACACAAAGGATTTAATGGCACAGATCTGTTGGTCTGAATGTGTCAAAATGACTGTAATTTCAAGCTAATGGGCTCCAACAAAAGGCTGCCCCTGCGGCGCGGTCACACCCAGAGCGCCTCGCTGACCCAAAGTATCTTTGCGAAGCTTGCTAGTCAGAGATGATTGTATGAGTCATTAGCATATGACGGGATGTTGTGGAAAGGTACAGTAAATGAATACAATTAGCACTCATTCCAGGAAATTGTGCTCGCCATTAGCGTTAGCGCTCCATCCAGACTGAACAAATCTCCGATCCCGAAGCGTCTCTCTCTCTCTCTCTCTCTCTCTCTCTCTCTCTCAGAGCCGCGCTGGGCGACTTAAAAGAAGTGTCGTCCAATTAGCTGCTCCACACTGCAGTTAAAGATGTTTACATCGACACTCCTTCTGTCTCTCAGATTCTTATTCACTCTCTCCGTCTTTCATGCTGCTTTTTTTTGTAGCGCCAGCCTGGTTTCATTTTGCTTTTTTCTTTGCCTTTCCCCAAGTGTTGTTTTGCTTGTCTGCTGGGAGGAAGTGATAATAACAGTATTTTCCCCCTGGGTTCTCACTCTCAATTGTTCTCTCGCTTCGTACTTCAATACAAGAAACTCCTGTCATTTCGAAACGTTGGTTAAAATGGTAACTAGAGGCGATGCGCTCGTGTCATTTGGGTCCGACCGGGAACGATGTGCATGCCATGTACATGGGAGATTTGCACCAGTTGTACCATATACTATATTATTATTATTATTACTATTATTATTATTATTATTATTACTATTATTATTCATTTTCTCACTTATTCATTTGCTACAAAGCTTATCCTGTACAAGATAAAGTGAAGTCTGGACCCTATTCCAGGAGCCGTCGGGCACTGGGTGGGGTACACCCTGGACAGGTTGCCGATCCATCGCAGGGCACACATGCACATACTTACCCACTATGGGAAATTTGGGAATGGCAAACTGGACTGTAGGAAGAAACTGGAGCACCCGGAGGAAACCCACCAAGCACAGGGAGAACATGCAAATCCATGCACAAGCAAACCTGAGGCGGAAATCAAACCCTCGACCCTGGAAGTGCAAGACCACAGTGCTAACCACTATGGCACTATAGTGTTACCTATTATCATTGTTATTATTAATCATTTAATTCCTTGTTTTTTTATTAAAACTCTCATCAGTGGTCACAGTCATTGCGGCTACCAGTATCATATGATCTGAACTGGGACGATTTGAAAAACCTTCCTGTAAAAGGCTGCCTTAAATATTAACAAAATGTCTCCATCAATATTTGGGGGGAATTTAAGAGTTCATTTCCAATAGCAAGTAGTGTCCATGTGTCTAATGTAAGACACGAGAATCATCTTCAGCTCAGTGAACTATTTCTTTTTTGTCCCTAACCACACGGTACAAACAGTGGAACAAGCACTGCATGCAAGATTTGGAGCACTGAGGAATGTTTTTTTCCGAGATCGGCATTAGTTACTGTTGGCTAACGATAAGACTACTTGATAGGTTCATATATTTATTTTCTGCACCACGTATCCTGTCTAGGGTCTGGAGCCTGGAGCTTCTCCCAGGAAATTCATGGTAAAAGGTGGAGAACATCTCAGATGAGGAGCCAACCCGCTGCAGGAAGACACTCACACTCAGACACTACAGGTGATTTGGAAAGGCCAATACAGCACTTTTATGGACTGGGGTAGGAAACCTGGACAAACCTGGAGTACCTGTTGGAAACCCACCAAGCACAGAGAGAACATGCACAGAGACCAGATGCAAGAGTTTAATCTCTAGTCCTAGAGGTCTAAGTAAACAGCGCTAACTATTACACCAATCCACCACCATCGAAAGACAGATACCAAACAAATTGGTACCAAACCCAATTTTGTCATTAAAGCTCCGGCAATTATTTAAGGTTAAGGATCCAGCTGCTGATATACCCTTCGGACAATGCATTTTATTTTTCATACCTCAAGCTCCCCCTGTTTCACTCCTCTTTCGAACAAACCTCTTCAGTGGCTATGAAAATGAGCTACTGCAGGGTGAACAACCTACTGTAGGTGAGGGACACTTCTTATATGAGGTCACATTAGAAGGAAAATCGAACTGGTTCGTTTAAACCCTGGCCAATATACGAAAATACAACAACAACAAAAAAAATTCCCTCAGTTCTATTGTTGTTTATTTGTTTGTACATGTAGACTGGAGATGAATGACAAAAAAGCAAATATGTGCCATTTAAATTCCACACACTGTTGTAAATGGCCTAGGTACACCTTGACAAATTTCTAGCTAACAAAAGTCCTGATAAACAACTACCATGCCTGGGATACATTTACATCTGTTTATCCTCTTTTATTAGAAATATTTTCAATTTTCATTTTTTCAATACTTTGTTGAATCTGCATCCGGGCTGAGGTCTACCAGGTGACGACCCCCGATAGGTGAGGTACAACCACTGATGCTCCATAAATAACCAGTGACATTAACATAATCTCGAATTCTGCACAGGAATGAAAAAAAAAAACCCTGTCAAATACAGTACGTCCCCCAGTCTATCACCGTTTCAGGTTCTTCTTGTTCCAGTGATCACACCAGTGGCTACTTAAAATGCGACTTTCCTCGTCCCAGGATTGCGATTTTACATTAATGTAGCAGAACCACATTCAACGTACTGTATGCACTGATTAGCACATCCCTCACAACTCGATCGTGAGAAAGTAAAAAAGTGCTAAAAAAAATACCTAATGCAGGCGTTGTCTTGGAACGTCTCCTGCTGTAACGTGCCAGTTACTGCACTCATGCAGAGTGGGTCATCTTAGTAACAAACCGTTTTATCAGATATGTTCAAGATCAATCTAGAAATGATTTAAAAGAAAACACAGTAATGAGACTATTAATAAAAGTAAATAAAAGTATATAATCCCCTGCTTCACTAATGTACTTATCCCAGTGTTCCACTAGTGCTTGGACGCCACCAAGGTAGAAAGTTTTCTCAGTATGTCAGGGCCACGATCAGACTAGATGAACGATCATTAATAGATGCATGACCTACTTTAAAAAGTGTGCACCATTCAGATGTTTTACTGCAGAGAGTCTCATCATCATATTGTGGTTGAACTCAATCAGGTTTACATCTTTATTCACCAGAAATTCCATCACAATTCCCGGTTTGACTTGAACCTCCCTCGTACTGTATAAATAACGCAGTACGCGCTCAAAAAAAATCACAGATTGAGTACAAGTGTGAAATTGTTTACAATAATGTGTTACATATGTATGTAGTAATTTATGTCTTATAAAATGTTTAGAAAAATGCTGAGATGTAAGCAATCATGTGAGCTTTTCAAATATAGGGGAAAAAACTTGTTTTGGTAAATATTTCTGATTAAAAAACGGGGGTCCGGGAAGCTCGTTGGCGTAGTGGTTAGCACAGTTGCAGTGTACCTCCAGGGTCCAGGTTCAATCCCCGCCTCGGGTCTGTGTGCATGGAGTTTGCACGTTCTCCCCGTGCTTGGTGGGTTTCCTCCAGGTACTCAGATTTCCTCCCACAGTCCAAAGACCTAGTTGGTGTTCCCAAACTGCCTCTAGCGTGTGAATGAGTTCGTGAGTCTGTTGTGCATGCAATGGATTGGCACCCCATCCAGGGTTTACCACGCCTCATGCCTTAGGTCTTCTGGGATAAGCTCCAGGCCAACCTGCAACTCTGTATACAGGATAAAGCAGTATAGAAGATGATGAGTGAGTAAGAATGGGGTCCAGTTTCACACACAAAAAAAAAATCGCATTTTTAAAATGTAAAAAATTGTGATCAAGACCTGAAAATGGCCGAAAACATTTTGAATTAACACATTTAACCACAGTCACACTGCACACAGTTATGTCTAAAAAATATATATATATATATATATATATTATTTGGCCCCATCCCTGCTTTATACAGTAGCAGTTGCATAAGTGACCAGATTTTAGCCCACACTCGTCAAACAGCAAAAAATGCAGCGCATGGCTTTTCCAGGAGTGATAGCTCAGCACGGTGTCGCTCTGGATATGGTACCGGCAAAGCGCGCTGCCTGAGAGTGGTCTGAAACGCCTGTGTGTGATGTATAAATGAGTGCTTGTTCTGAGAAATCACACAGCAGCGCAAGGGAGCTCACTTAAAGTTTTATTAGGCTTTGTTGAGAAAGTGTCGGAAGCTGAGCTGCTTTTGCTCCGAGGTGCCATGAAGGCAAAAAGGGCCTGGAAATAAAATGTAATGCAACCGAGAAGGATTGGTGAAATTTACATAGAGAAAAAGTTTTTTTTTCTTTCTTAAATGGAGCAGCGTATGTAGCAGGACTTTCTGCCATGGACTGGAGAAGAAACGACTTTTTTTTTTTTGTGTTTTCAGTGGAAGTTGGACTGCAATAGTAGATAAGGAGCAACTATGGAAGCGCTTGGACAATAAAACATAAAGACGTGTACCTGTCACTCAGTGGACGTGTTCGGTAGTGACAGCCATGTTAATGCTGATGAGCGACGCAGTGTTTTTCCCATCGAGTTACGGAGAACATGACTTTCCTTACAGTATTACTTCAAGGTATGCGTTATCGCCACGATTGCGCAGTACCTACAGTATACATAAACAGTGCCAAATATTTATTTGAAAACAAAAGGCAAATTACAGCATTTCCTTACCCTGTTTCTATAGCAACAGCTTATTGATTTGTTGAGACTCATGACTCTGCATAAGAGGCTCAGAGTAAAGGGTTAAAAACATGCTAATGAGAGAAAAAAGATATCTTGTTACTGATACAGTCAGATATTCTTTAGAAAGAAAAAAGTCCCACAGTGTGTGAGTGAAGGTATGAGTGTGTGTGTGTTACATAACCCTACTACTGTATGTATTGGCACCCCATCCAGGGTGTATCCTGCTTTGTGCCCGATGTTTCCTGAGATACGGTATGCTCCAGGGTTTCCGCAACCCTGTACAAGATAAGTGGTATAAAGACTGAGTGAGAGAGAGAGAAAGAGAAGGAGTCTCCAGTGTCAGTGCTTTCTAACAATCAGCTTTCTGTATCATCTTTATACATGTACAGTATACAGTTAAAGTCTGACATCATATACAATGGAATAGGAAAATTTCTGTAGTATGAAGCATGCTAATTCTATTAGCATGTACTGAATGTTATTAGAGGTACAATGGGACCTCGGCAAACGAATTGGATCCGTTCCGGAGGAGGCAAGTTGTTAAGGCGGAACTTTGTAATGTGAAACGCATTTTCTAATAGAGAATAATGTAAATGGAGATAATCCGTTCCAGACAAATTATTACCAACATTTTTCCATATAAAAGCAATTAGAAAAAGACATGAAAATATTAAATGAATAGACGTTAAACATCACCAAACTTTAATTTATGATTCCTCTTGTCACTACTTTCCAAACCAAACTGAAAGTAACTCCGATTTCTTGTTGCTACCGTGCTCGCTAACATTCTCATGACTCATGTTGCTACAGTATGTCTTCACTAAGTCTTGCACAGAATGCAAAAGAATCCACAATAGAATATGTAAACTCACTTCGCTCAGCTTTCCACTGACGCGAACACGTTTTGAACGGCTCCCGGACGTACAGTACGCGCGACTTCGGTTCAACTCGGTTTGGTCGCTCGTATGCTAGAAATGCTTCGCATGCTGAGACAAATTTCTTGCAACATTTCAGTACGTTCGCATGCTGAGGTTCCACTGGACTTCATTAAACGATTATTCTACAGTTTAATTGGAAGAGCCTACAGTATGGTCTTACAGGGCATTGGTGCACTTTTTCTGAATCACTGAAGCACAGACCACCAAGCCGCCACAGAGCTCAGCTCCAGGTCTGATATCACCTCGTCTCATGCAACACCAAGTCCAGAGCGTTTAAATAACAGGTACCTTTAATCAAGCTGCAATTAAATGTGAAAAGTGAGCATATGAGGCATTTTCTTTTGACCTAAAATAAAAAGTGCGATTCCGAGCTTTGCCCTCTCATTGGGTTAATAAGTTCGATTAACCTTAGCATCTTGTTCTAATTTATTCAAAACCGGTGGACATATCGCTCGTTTAAATTTGAAGCTTGGCACAGTTTCGAGTACTGCGAGTTTTTCTTTTTTGCCGCGTTTAACCTCAAAGCTGTTTGAGCGAGTAGTGCTAATTGGTGGGAAATTTACACTTAGAAACTGAAGTGAAGTCAAGGACGACTTTCCTGAAATGGTCCATTCTAATCTGTACCACGTAAAGCAAATATCTGGACTTATTAAGTGTCCTTAAAGACGTCATTCCAGCGGTGGCCAAAGATATCAAGACAACATATGGGATGTATTATACTGTAGATCTCCCTGAACAGCTAATCTACCCTCTTGAAAACAGACAGACTATTAGATTTGTCTCTGCTCTGTTTTAACGTTTACAGTACCTTGCAAAAGTATTCATACCCCTTGAATTTTTACACATTTTTTCACGGTACAACCACGAACGTAAACGTATTTTATTTGGATTTTGTGATAGACCAATGCAAAGTGGCACATAATTGTGAACTGGAAGAAAAATAATAAATAGTTTTAAAATTTCATTTTTTTTTTTTTTTTTTACAAATAATTATCTGAAAAAGTGTGCCGTGCATTTGTATTCAGCCCAGTGGAACTGATTCCCTTCAGAAGTCACTTCATTAGGAAATAGAGTCCACCTGCGTGTAATTTAATCCCAGTATAAATACAGCTGTCCTGTGAAGTTCTCAGAGGTTTTTTAGAGAACATTTACGATCAAAAAGCATCATGAAGCCCAAGGAACATCACGCCAGACAGGTACGGTAAGATAAAGTTGCGGAGAAGTTTAAAGCAGGGTTAGGTTATAAAATATATATATTCTGTATATATATATATGCTTTGTTTAAACACCCCATGGATACGGGTTTAGAGTTCCAGCTTGACCCTGGTCATCCAGAATGTTTCTGCATTATTATATAAAAGAGATTTTTCTTAAATCTTTGCCCTCGTTTACAGTACGGGTGTACTGCAGCTAGACGATATTAGTCACTATTAGCAGCAAGAAAAAGCAGATTCGTACTAATCTTAGAGTCACTTTTAAAAAAAATAGCATCGCTCACGTCTTTAGCGGTTAGTCGAGTCACCAGTTTTAAAATTGTCCACGGTCCAGAAAACAGTGCGATGTGAAATGTCACGCACAACTCTGAAGATACTGTAACTGCAGGAATACTTCCACTGTAAGTAAGATTCTGTACTTCACTCAGTATTAAAGAGAGACAGTTTCATGTTTTTACTAACGTCCACCAATAGCGCGTGCCTTGCTTTTGGTGATGCTGTACACGTCTAATGCTCAACTCACAACACAAGTTTGTTATAGTCGCATCAAAATGGCGATTTCCTGTTTCCTTACAACAGTAAGTCTTCTCCAGGTAAACATCAGGAACCCTAGCAAAGACCAAATGCAGATAATTAAAGAAGAGAAAAACGGAGGGGATGATTTTTATTGTTTTTTGCATGTACACCCATAATAGACACAATAGGTTCGATTCCTGGCCAGGCTCGATTCTCGTCTCTGTGTACATGGAGTTTGCATGTTCTCCCCGTGCTTGGTGGGTTTCCTCCGGTTTCCTCCAACAGTCCAAAGACATGCAGGTTAGATTAATTGGCGTCCCCAAATTGCCCGTAGTGTGTGAGTGAGTGTATGTGTGTGTGTTCCCTGCGATAGATTGGCACCCTGTCCAGGGTGAACCCCGCCTCGTGCCCTAAGTCTCCTGGGATAGGCTCCAGTGACCCTGAATACAGGATGAAGCGGTACAGATGAGTGAGTGAGTGTTACTGTCCAAAAGTAAATTTTCCAAGTAATCAGGCCTCTTTATGTGCTTAAGTCATTTTTTTCTCCAGGTCTAGTTAATGCAAATCACTTCTATCTGTGTAGATTTTTCTGACATAAAAACATCTGTAACCGATTTTTCAGCACAATCCAGGCCACTACGTTTATCTCAAGCACCGAATTAAAAACTAACAAACAATAAAATGACTAATACAGTGATGATACACCAATCAGCCATGACATGCTGCTTAACTGTGAGTAGGTCCCCTATTCTGCCACCGTACTGTAACAGTCATGCGCTGAGTGTTTTGGCCACCCATGACCACGTCACCAGTTCACCGGTTTTCCTTCCTAGATACTACATTTGGTGAGGTCCTGACCACTGCAGACCAGAAACATCCTACAAGAGCTGCAGTATGCTTTATGAGTTGCTCCGACCCAGTGCTCTAGCCATCACAATTTGGCCCTCGTCAAATTCACTCAAATCCTTATGCTTGCCCTTTTTTTTTTTCTGCTTCCAACACATTAGGACAACTTCAGGAAAAAAAGGTTCACTTTCTGCCTAAAAGATCCCACACACTTCCAGCCACTATTGTAACAAGATATCGTAAC
Source organism: Clarias macrocephalus (assembly GCA_011419295.1). NCBI lineage: Eukaryota > Metazoa > Chordata > Actinopteri > Siluriformes > Clariidae > Clarias > Clarias macrocephalus. The sequence continues at coordinate 8,719 of JAAGKR010007308.1, read as the reverse complement.
TATGAGAATTGTGATGGCTGGAGGACTGGGTTAGAGCAACTCCAAAACTGGTCAGGACCTACCAAAAGGGATAGAAGGTTTATGGGAGGACAAGGTTCACTGGTGCACATGAAGGGGAGTGAAGGCTGGCTCGTGTAGTCCGATCCAATAGAAGCGATATATATTATTATTATTTTTTTTTTTTTTTAATTCCTGTGAGTGACAAGCAATAATATTACAAAAGTCAACAGTGAGCACTGATTAACCGTTTCTGAGAGCGATCCTAAAATAACCTGCTCATCCCGGAGCTAGTTGTTGCAGCGAGTGTAGCTAATGAACAAACGTAAGAAATATTTTGATTATGATGCTTGCCTTTACACTTGGGTTTCTAAGACAGCGAGTTCTCTGGCATTCAAATCAATATTTACGATCGCCCGAGGCAGCTCTTAATTGGGGAGGATGTGTAGGGAACGTGCCGGATCGTGGCTGACTGAAGGGTCGGATGTGTCAGAGGCACGACTAATTACCGCTTGTGGTGGAGGGCAGAACGTTTGCACCTGCACATCGTAACTGACATGGTGACAAACACCTTGAGGGTGCATGCATGCGCGTGGTGTGTGTGTGTGAGTGTGTCAGTGTTTACATAGGAAAAACAGGCTGGTGTGATGATGAGTATGACATCACATACATAGAAATAGAGTGGAACAAAAAGAGAAGGTGTAAGTCTCTCTCTGTCTCTGTCTGTGTGTCTGTGTGGTTGAGAGAGAGCGAGAGAGAGAGAGAGTATTTGTAAAAGACACTGGCTCCTCACTGTCCCTGCGGAATAAACTCTCTTTACAGAACAGGTACAGCCAGAGAAAATTTACTGAGGTGTGTGAGTGTAGGTTTTATCAAAATGTTCCTGCAAGAATAAAAATATCAGGCAGGTTTTGACCTAGAGGGGACATTTGACTGCTCCCCACTTGGGAACTGTTATTTATTTATTTATTTATTTATTTATTTTGTCTACTGACATGAAGAACAAGGGATAGCTTTAGGTGGTAGCTGAATTAACAATAGTGTCAACATAAGAGGTCCTCATAATGTTAATAAAACCAGGATGTGTGTATATCGGAAGTAGGTCGGAAATGCGACAGGGTTGTCAAGCCTCCGAGGAACAGCCTCCCTTTTTCCAAGCACAAGACGGAAAAGGTGATTGTGTGCTCGGAGTGCGTGTCCTGAGATGTACAGTATGAAATGTCTGCGGCGAGAGAACGAGGCAGCTCAGGTGTGTTTTAATGGAACAGAAGTGAAAAAAGGTCACCGCAGCTGTGTGTAGAGCAAAGCAAAGTTAGGTGTGAAACTCTCTATGGATGTGCAGTATTCAAACACTATGATCTTTCCCGGATGTAGGGTGTAGTATTAAATCCTGGAAATGAAACCGGCTTCATCGGGATTTTCATTGGCCTCCTGTAGGTGGAGTCAGGCTGAGAAGGAAAGCACTGTCTACCCTCTTGTATGGAGAGGCTAGTACACCATATGGACGAAAGGATTTGGCCAAACCTGCAATCACATTGTATCCAAATACATACACTTCAATATGGAGTCGGTCCCGCTTTTGCAGCTGTAACAGATTCCACTCTTCTTGGAAGATATCTTGGAACAAGATGTTGGAGTGCTTCTGTGGGAATTCATGTCTATTCATTCAGTAGAGCATTTGGCAAGAATCTCCGTTCCTGTTCATCCCAAAGGTGCTTGATGGGGTTGAGATCAGGGCTCTGTGTTCGGGCCAGTCAAGTTATTCCACATCGAAATTACCAAACCATGTCTTTATAGTCGTTGCTTTGTGCACTGGGGCACTGTCATGTTGGAATAGAGAAAGGCCTTCAACAAACTGTTCCCACAAAGTTTATTAGAAGCATAGCATTGTCCAAGATCTCTTGGTAGGATGAAGCATTAAGATTGCCCTTCACTGGGAATAAAGGGCCTGATCCATTGAAACACCTGAATTCAATAAATAACAGGTTTGGCAAAATACTTTTGTCCATATAGTGTATCCATGTGATTTTAAAGAAAGCGAGAGGATTCCATCCATCCATCCATCCATCCATCTGTGATTCCAGCAAAGTCACTGCTCTCTTGGCTTCTGGCCATAGATTAATGGAGCAGTGTTATAATCTCCTGATGATCTAGTGAGGACACTCGCTCATTCTCAATATTACTTATCTTATGAGGAGTTCTGGAAGCCTGGACTCGTGTAACTAAGCACCCCAGTCAATTAAACACTATGGGTTAAGTAGCCTAATCAGAATGTGATTGGAATGTGAGAGGAAACCATAGTACCCTAAGAAAACCCGCCAAGCAAGGAGACATGCAAACTTCACAAACACAGACCCAAAAGACTTGAACCCACGACCCTGGAAGTGCAAAGCGACAGTATTAAACATTAAACCGCCGCGCCGCTGAGAACGTTTCTGTTCCACCGAACCATGATGGATATTTTTCCAGAACTTTGTTCCAGACTTGATTTGGAAGCTGCTTGCTCTTCAGCCTGCTGTTTGTTTGTTTGTTTCCTTTAAAACCATTAAGTTCTATGAGGAAGTGCTTCCATTAAGATCGTGTATAATTGCACTAATTGCAGCTCCAATGCACTAATTATACAACTCCTAATGATGACTGGTTGCTCTGCAGAACACATTTTGGGATTCACACTGAGAGCCGAATACTTTTGCGATCACAATTTGTTTTCGCCATTTTGTGTAGATTCCTGTTTGCAGGTTACACCGCATAACGTTTGAAAGGTCTACATGGGTGAGCAGTTATTCAAGACACTGTACATAAGATATTTTCAACAGTTTCATGATGTAACCAGCTTGGAGGTTACAGTTTATGTGTAGTTACACAAGTATGAGTGAGCTGCTTTAGATAACATGGGTACACGCGACTGCAATGACTCTGTGTGTCAAGCTTATTTGTTTTTCTTCAAATCATATAAATTTGAAAAACACGTAGGAAGCGAGGGGGGAGAAAAAAAAACTCTTTCTAAGCAAGATAATTACCTGATGCCGTAGCCTGTTGTTTGAGGACTTGGCACACAACGGGAGCGATATTAGATTCTGCAGGTGCCACTGAACTTGGCGGAAATGGCAGAGCAAAAGCGAGAGCTGCCAACGAGGTACGGCTCTCCAGGATCATCAAACCTCCGCCATCGCACGCCTCTGCGGCGCAACAAACTGCACATTTACGTCTGACTGTTTTTCTCCATAAAAGACATCATCAGGAGAGGAAGAAGAAATTAAAGTTTGATGGATAACACATATTTGTGCACTGAAATTGTGCGTCTGCACAGTCTGACAACATTACAATGCGATCATGTCTAATTTTGGGACAATGCCGTGCGCTCTCTGTGGGGCCCTGACGCCGCGGAGACGCCAGAAAATACACGAGAAGAAGAAAAGAGTAGGAGAGAAAGAGAGAGAGAGAGAACCAGAAAGAGCTTTTAAACGCCGCCCCATTCAGCCTGGCTGTCTTTTCTTTCCTTGGCTTCATTGTGTCGAGCCAATTCCACCGAGATAAGCAGAGTGTTTGGCTTTCAAGGCGAAGCGTGAATAGGGCTGAGATTGGGCCCGATCTAGAGTGTGTGTTGTGCCAGGCACGGGGTCACGGCAGCACGCAGTCTGGCTTCACTCCACCTCCTCTGTTTCATAAAGTGATTATTTGCTGCTCTGACCTCTGAGAACTCTCTCTGTGCTCCGTGCTTCAGCACTCGTGGACACGGAGAACATGCTCCCTTCTGCAGAACACGCCGTTGTTGAATGATGAAACGTGACATGAAACGACGATGGCACACTGATGACAGCATGATGAAATTCTGAGATAGTGAAGCTGTCGCAGAAAGGGGTAGGGGAGAGATTTAGGCGATTTTAGCTTCGCTGTTTATTCTGTCCTCACATTTTGGTGTGTAGGACTCCAGTGTCTCAACCATCTGCTTTCTGGCGCAAATGTTGCTTCAGTGAACTTTCTCAGCGTGAGGTTTATTTAGTTACATGCGTTGCCGAAGCATTAACAATATATATGATTGTTGTACTGAGAACTTTAAAGACGATCTCAGCGTCCGCCCCACTGTATGTTATGTTATGAAGATCTTGAATGTGAAAAGCCAAAGCCATCTGCGGCAAGGAGCATAACTGGCTCTCGCGTCAGGATGGGAAGGATGGTGCCACACATCCCCTGGCAATCAGAGTGAAACTAGCCGGTCCTGACTGCCTGTTGGCTCTTGACTGCTTCTCTGACTAACTCGACTCCCAACCCATATTCTCACATTTCCAGACAGAGATGTACAGTAGATGGGCCACATTCCATCCATAATTAAATAATGGATTTTTTCATTAGTGTGCTCCATTAAAGGTATAGTAATCGATTCTGGAGAAATATTTGGAGAAGGAGAGATGGCTGAAAATGTTCTCAACACAAAAAGGTCTGAAACTTGAAAAAGAGTTTATATGTTTCTGCTTGACAGGTGGGTAACGTTCCACACAACTGACGAGTCAGTATTTTTTGTCTTGAGCGGCATGGTGACTTAGCAAGGCTCCAGGGTCCGGGTTCAATTCCCACCTCTGCATGCATGGAGTTTGCATGTTCTCCCAGTGCTTGGTGGGTTTCCTCAGGGTTCCCTGGTTTCCTCCCACACTTTGTCCTTTGTTAGACATGCAGATTAGACTAATTAGCATTCCTAAATTGTGTGTGTGTATATTTGTGCAAAGAATTGACACCCTGTCCAGGGTGTACCCCGCCTCGTGTCCTAAGTTTCCTGGGATATGATCCAGGCGCCCCACGACCCTGAGTGCCTTTGGTGTCCTCATCAGAATCAACCTGGTATCACAAACATTTTGCAAAATACTGAAATTCTGAGTCAAAAAAATATCCGCACTCTGGCTGTAGAATTTGTTTTAATTAACTTTTAGAGAAGACACATACATCATTTTTCGGCATAATCTCCCTGCCTTTCAATACACTTTGTCAATCTGTCAATGAGTTTTCGTGTTCCATCATTAAAAAATGTTTCGCTCTGAGCTGCGCACCACGAATGTCTTTACTTCTTCATCAGAAGTGAATCTTCATCCTCGTAGAGCTGCTTTCAGGGGACCGAACAGGTGGTCCTGGAGGAACGTTGTTTCGTTTCACTGTGTACTAACTGTATATGGTTGGAATGACAATAAAAGCCTACTTGACTTGACTTGACTTGACTTGACTTGACTTGAAAGGGCGAGTTCTGGTCTGTAGGCAGGCCGCTTTAACACCTGAGTGTCGATACTGTGGGCAGAATTGTGCAGACGTGCATCGGCATGCAAGATCACGACGCCCTTGGATGACAGTCCTCCGCTTTTAATCCAAAGTTTAGGCTTCAGGTACACCCTGACACCATGAAGACCATCTTCTTGCATTTTCATTCAGGACCAATTACTACACATTTAATGATGGGATATACAGTATAACCAAAGCCTGCATGATATATATTTCTGGATTACGACAAAATAATAAGTTTGAACAAGAGGTTTGTTTTGTCTTACCAAAGGAAATTTTGAGTTTCCTTGGTGGACTCACAAAGTCCACCAAACACCAGCCACTGGACAGTTGCACGGGTCAGTGCACGCCAAGTGCCGGTCCTCAGCCTGCATAAATTGGGAAGGGTTGGGTCAGACAGGGTATTTGGTGCCAAACCTGTGCCACATATTAATATGTTCTCTGTGGCACAAATTCAACAAGTTGCTGGAAACATTTCTTAGAGATTTTGCTCCATATTGACATGACAGCAAGCAAGATTTGTCAGCTGCACATCCATGATTTGACTCTCCTGGTCCATCACACTCCAAAGGTTTGAGGTCTACTGGATTGAGATCTGGTGACTGTAGAGGCCATTTAAAGTACAGTGAACTCATTGTTCAAGAAACCAGTTTGAGATGACTTTAGCTTTGTGACATGGCGCGTTATGGCGTGGCCTGTAGTAATAAAAGCATGTGGCCTATGGCATTTAAACCATGCTCGGTTGGTACTAAGGTGCCCAAAGTGAACCTAGAAAAAATCTCCCGCGCACAATTACACCACTATCAACAAAATGAGTTGCATCGAGTTGCCGCCATTTGATTCTCCGATTAGATATTTGCTGTGAACCAGTCACGAGGGTATACAGTACCTAATGAAGTGGCCGGTGAGTGTAGAAAAATATTGTCATGGCATTCAAGCGCTCGTTTAATTTGTAATTCTTTTTGACATGACTTGTAGGCATCCTTTTTATAGCTTGTTGAATATCAGTATCACATAATTAAGTAATTATTAAATGATTTCTGATGGAGACCAGTTGTACCAGAACTGATTGTGCCATTACACAGCAATCTATTTTGTAACGAATTAAAAAGAAACATCGTCTCTGTCAGGTCAAACATCCAAACGTCTGCGAGAGCACGCTCAACACCAATCCATGTCAGGGGCAAACGAAAGAAATCCAGAGCCGTGATGCATCAAGACCACTTGCGTGTGTCCCGCTGCCACAGTGGAAAGAAACAAGACCTGGAAATAGATGCTTTAAAAATGGAACGTAAATATATATACTGGAGATTTAAAGAGAAATATTGGAACTCTATGGTTTTGCTGCAGGCAGATATAGTATATATGCAGTAGGCTGACAGTTTAATAAGTAAAAAAAAAAAGAAAAAGAAAAAAAAAAGTGTAAGTTGCTGTATAATAACGTCTTGCTACGGATAGACTTTATTTAAGGCTAGTTTATCAGACTTGAAAAGAAACCATCTGTAATCTTAAACCATGAAATACATTTTTATACAGTATTTATCATACAGTTGAATTTTGCTGACTCACAAAGCACAGCTAGAGATTTTTTTTCTTTAGCTTATATAACGACTATAACATTATGAAAGCTCTGGCATTTGTGGATATGTGTCCTAAATTCATGATTGATATATTTTTTTATTCCTTTGATTAGTTCAAATGTATGGAAATAGGCTTAATGGTTGTAACTAATGACATGGGGCGGCACGGTGGCGTAATGGTTAGCGCTGTCGCATCGCACCTCCAGGTTCCGGGTTCGATTCCCGCCTCGGGGTTTTCAGGTTCTCGCCGTGCTTGATGGGTTTCCTCCTGGTACTCCGGTTTCCTCCCACAGATCAAAGACATACTGATGGTTTGGTTGTTTCCAAATTGCCTCTTGGGACCGTAAATATAAGATAAACCGGTATAGACGATGAGAGAGTGAGAGTAAGTTATGACATGTGAAGGTGAGTGTTATTGTAAATTATTACAAATTTAACATGGTGTTGTTTCATCTTTCCTTTCAGAGCTGCCACAGGCTCTTACATCCAACACATTGCTCTAATCTCCCGTGCCCGAGTGTGTGAGCGCGTAAGAGTGCGCGCGCTGTAAATGGCTAGCCGTGAATAACGCCCTCTGCGCGACTGGGTCCATGCCCCAGGGCAGCTGCCTAATGGCAGATTCAATAAGCACGAACTTCAGCCGTACAGCAGAACTATATCAGAGTGAGTCATGGACTACAAGGTGTATAAAACAGCGCAATTACCCCTCTGCGCTTCTGTTCCATGTTTCATAACATTCGCGCGGTCTCGTTCCGACTGCGGCGCCAAAGCGAGTGCAGGGGAATTTTGATTAACCGAGTTCTCCCGGGCTTGTAATGTTTCTATACAGATTTGGTAAATGAATGCAGATGGATAGTGAAGCGGAGATAAATTGTGTGTGTGTGTGTGTGTGTGTGTGTGTGTGTGTGTGTGTGTGTGTGTGTGTTTATATATATATATATATATATATATATATATATATATATATAAACACATATATGTGTGTGTGTGTGTGTGTGTGTGTGTGTGTGTGTGTGTGTGTGTGTGTGAGAACGAGAGAACGGGAGTGAAAGACCCACTCTCTATCCCTTTCAGCAGTTACTTTGCTCTCCTTTTATTTTTACGACTGGCTGTTCCCACTGGGCCGCTGGGGGAAATGGACCTCTAGCTTACTTTCTATACATCACTTCTGACACTGATGGCCTGTGCTCTGGGTTGGAATCCCACATCTGATGCTTTATTAAAAATCAATTATTTAAGATCCACCCGTTGATGCAGCTATTCGTCATCCCTAATTGCTGAAAAAAAAAAAAAAAAAAAAAAACAGGACGGGGCAGTAGTTCAGTTACTGAATTCCTCAACGTTTCAAACAATGGACAGATCAATTCGGGTCAGGTTTGTCGTTACAGCAGGTGATGTTTCTGTGCATTTCTGGTTAATATATAGGTGGCATTATATATATATATATATATATATAAAATGTCTGTCCATGTGGGTGTGCATGGTGCCTCGTGATGGTCTGCCACCCCATCCTGGTTCTGGATCCACCCAATTACTTAAATAGATAGAAAAAAGGAAACTATTTCACCTTGGTGCATTAAAAATGCAAAATGAAGAGATACTTGTGCTTGTTCACCTGCTGCTTTGCTTTAGAAGTAATACAGTAGGCAGAATGATGCATTTGTGAGGCTTATCCAAAGTTTAAGGTTAAACAGGGTCCCAAATTAGATATCTGCAAAAAGCGCCATACATTTTAAATTCCACTGAAAAAATCATTCAAACTTTTTAGGCTGATCTGCTTCCTCTCCGGAAGATACTGTATAAGCCGATATTCATCACTGCCCCAGTTATCTCCTTAGAGTTACAGAGTACTTGGTGAACAAAATGGAAAAAAAAAA